>JAODAL010004785.1:0-151645 GCA_025379985.1 Phyllomedusa bahiana | reverse complement strand
TGTGTGTGGGAGCCATGTGCCGGTGGATACGGGGGTGTGTGTGGGAGCCATGTGACGGTGGATATTTGGGGTTGGGGGTGTTTTGGGAGCCGATCCCCGGTGGAATTTTGTGGTGTGTGTGTGTGTGTTTTGGGGCCGTAGGGCCGGGGGATACTTTTGTTGTGGGAGCCGTATGCCGGTGGATACGGTGTGTGTGTGGGAGCCAACCCCCCGGTTTGATACTGTGTGGGGTTTTGCGTGTGGGAGCCGAATCCGGGGGATACGTTTTGTGTTGGGGCGGGGGGAGCCTTTTGCCGGTGGATACTGTGGGGTTTGTGTGGGGACCCCAAAGCCCGGGGGATACTGTGTGTGTGGGGGGGACCCCAGGGGCCTGGATACTGTGTGTTTTGGTTGGGGCCCCATGTGACGGGGGGAAATACTGTGTGTGTGTGGGAGCCGTTTGCCGGTGGATACTGTGTGTGTGTGGGGTGTTTGACCCGAAAGCTGGTGGATACTGTGTGTGTGGGAGCCGAATGCCGGTGGATACTGTGTGTGTGGGGAAACCCCGAAATGCCGGTGGATCCCGGGTTTTGTGGGGTGGGGGAGCCGAATGGCCCCGGGGGGTTACTGTTGTTGTGTGCTTTTTGGGAGCCGAAACCCCGGTGGATACTTGTGTGTGTGTGGGGGTGCGTGGGGACCCCGTATGCCCGGTGGATACGTGTGTGTGTGGGGTGTGGGAGCCGAAATCCCGGGTGGAAAACTTTGTGTGGTGTGGGACCAAAATGCCGGTGGATACTGTTGTTTTTGGGAAAGCCGATGCCGGGGGGAATACTGTGTGGTGTGGGAGCCGTATGCCGGTGGATAGGGTGTGTGTGGGGGAAACCGTATGCCGGGGGGGATACTTTGTGTGGGGGAAAGGCCGAAATGCCTTGGATACTGTGTGTGTGTGGGAGCCGAAACCCCGGGGTATTTGGGGTTGTGTGGGAGCCTTGTGCCGGTGGATACTGTGGTGTGTTGGGAGCCGTTTTGCCGGGTGGTACGGGGTTTGTGTTGTGGACCGTGTCCCGGGTGGATATGTGTTTTGTTTGGGGAGCCGTGTCCCCGGGGGAAATACTGTGTTTTGTGGGGGGCCCGTGTGCCGGGGGGATCCCTTGTATGGTGTTTTGTGGAGCCGTGTGCCGGTGGATACTGTATGTGTGTGTGTGGGGCCGGGTTTTGCCGGGGGATACTTTTATGTGTGTGGGGGGAAAACCCCGTGGCCGGGGGATACTGTATGTGTTGTGTGGGGCCGTGGGGCCGGGTTTTATACTTTTGGGTGTGTGTGTGGGAGCCGTTTGCCGGTGGATACGTTGTTTTTGGTGGGGGGCCTTTGTCCCGGGGTTTACTGTGTGTGTGTGTGTGGGAGCCGTGTGCCGGTGGATACTGTGTGTGTGTGGGAGCCGTGTGCCGGTGGATACTGTGTGTGTGGGAGCCGTGTGCCGGTGGATACTTTTGTGGGGGTTGGGAGCCGTTGCCTGGGTTTCGGGTTGTGTGTGTGTGGGAGCCGTGTGCCGGTGGATATTTGTGTTGTGTGTGTGTGTGGGGAACCCCAGGGGCCCGGGTGGATACTTTTGGTTTTGGGGGGGAAAAGGCCGTATGCCGGGGGATACTGTGTGTTTTTGGGGGGCCGAATGCCCCCGGATACTTTTGTGTGGGGGACCGATGCCGGGTTTACTGTGTTTTGTGGGACCGTATCCCGGGCAAAAACTGTTTTGTTTTGTGTAGTAGCCCTATGCCGGCGCATCCTGTGTGTGTGGGAGCCGTATACCGGCGGATACTGTGTGTGTGTGTAGTAGCCGTATGCCGGTGGACACTGTGTTTGTGGGAGCCATATACCGGCGGATACTGTGTGTGTAGCAGCCGTATGCCGGTGGATACTGTGTGTGTGTGGGAGCCGTTATACCCGGGTTTGGAAAACTGTTGTGTGTGTGGGGGAAACCGTATGCCGGGGGATACTGTTGTTGGGGGAGCCGTATGCCGGTGGAAATACGGTGTGGGAGCCGTATCCCGGGCGGTTTCCCTGTGTGGGACCCGGGAAAATCCCGGGCCGGATCTGTGTGGGACCCGTATGCCGGGTGGAAACTGGTGGGGCCGTACCCCCCGGGGGGAAACCCTTGTGGGGGGACCCCAAATGCCGGCGGATACTGTGTGGGAGCCGTATGCCGGTGGATACTGTGTGGGAGCCGTATGCCGGTGGATACTGGGGGGGAGCCGTAAGCCGGTGGATCCCTGTAGGGTGTGTGTGTGGGAGCCGATCCCGGGTGGATACGTATGGTTTGTTTTGGGAGCCTTGTGCCGGTGGTACTGGGGTGTGTGTGTGGGAGCCGGTGCCGGGGGATACTGTGTGTGTGTGTGGGGGGGCCTGGCCGGGGGGGATACTGTGTGTGTTTTTGGAGCCGTGTCCCGGGTGGATACTGTTTGGGGGGGAGCCTGGGGCCGCGGTTTTCTTTTGTGTGTGTGTGTGGGAGCCTTTTGGGGCCGGGTTTGGATACTTTGTTTGTGTTTGGGGTGTTGGGACCGTGAGCCGGGGAAATCCTGTGTGTGTGGGGGAGCCGAAATCCGCGGATACGGGGGTTTTTTAAACCCGGGTTTTCCGGCGGATTACTGTGTGTGGGGGGGATCCGTATCCCGGCAAATACGTGTGTGTGGAGCCGTATCCCGGGCCCGGATACTGTGTTTTGTGTAGTGGGCCCATCCCCGGCGCACCCGTGTTTTGTGGGAGCCGTATACCGGCGGATACTTGTTTTTTTGTGTATTGGGCCGTATCCCCGGTGGAAAACTGTTTTTTGTGGAGCCATATACCGTCGGTACGTGTTTTTGGGGCACCCCCGTATCCCCGGTGGATACGGTGTGTGTGTGGGGAGCCCTTATGCCTTTGATACTTTTGGGGTGTGTTTGTGTGTGTGTGGGACCCTTAATGGGGCAAAAAAATAAAAGGTTTTTGGGAAAAAATTTTGGGAGGTTATCCCCGGGGGATACTGTGTGGGGGAGCCAAAAAAGGGCCGGGCGGATACTGTGTTGGGGGCCGGGGAATCCCTCGGGAACGGTGGGAGGGGGTTTGGGGGATATTTCCGTGGGGGGTATCCCGGGGCGGAAACTGTGGGGGAGCCGTTTTGCCTTTGGAAACTGTGTGGAGCCTATCCGGGGGAAACTGTGTGGGAGCCGTATGCCGGTGGAAACTGTGTGGGAGCCGTATGCCGGTGGATACTGTGTGGGAGCCGTATGCCGGTGGATACTGTGTGGGAGCCGTGTGCCGGTGGATACTGTGTGTGTGTGGGAGCCGTATGCCGGCGGATACTGTGGGGTTGTGTAGGAGCCGTTTTCCCCCGGGATACTGTGGGGTGGGGGAGCCGTTTCCGGGCGGAAAAACGTTTTTTTGTGTGGGAGCCGTATGCCGGTGGAAATACTGAAATTGTGTGGGGGGCCGTATCCCCGGGGAAATACTGTGGTGTGGGGGCCGAAATGCCGGGGATACTGGTTTTGGGGGAGCCGGACGCCGGCGGATACTGTGTGTATGTGTAGTAGCCCTATGAAGGCGGATACTGTGTGTGTGGGAGCCATATACCGGCGGATACTGTGTGTGTGTAGTAGCCCTATGCCGGCGGATACTGTGTGTGTGGGAGCCATATACCGCCGGATTTTTTGTGTGGGGAGTACCCCCTATGCCGGGGGGATACTGTGGGGTTTTGGGAGCCATATACCCCGGAAATACTTTTGTGTGTGTTTTTTGGGGGTTGGGGTGAGCCAAATCCCCGGCGTTTACTGTTTTGGTGTAGAACCGAAAATGCCGGGGGAAATACTGTGTTTTGGGACCATATACCGGGGGAATACTTGTGTGTGTTGGGGGGTTTTGGGGAGCCGTATACCGGCGGATACTGTGTGTGTGTGTGTGTGTGTGTGTGTGTGTGTAGTAGTCGTATGCCGGTGGATACTGTGTGTGTGTGACAGTCGTATGCCGGAGGATACTGTGTGTGTGTGTGACAGTCGTACGCCGGCGGATTCTGTGTCTGTGTGTGGGAGCAGTACGCCGGCGGATACTGTGTGTGTGTGTGTGGGAGCCGTACGCCGGCGGATACTGTGTGTGTGTGTGTGTGGGGGGGCCGTACCCCGGGCGAAATTTGGTGTTTTGGGGTTGGGCCATACGCCGGTGGATACAGTGTGTGTGTGGTGTGTTTGTGTGGGAGCCAAACCCCCGGGCGGATACTGTGTGTGTGTGGGAGCCGTGTGCCGGCGGATACTGTGTGTGTGTGTGGGAGCCGTATGCCGGCGGATACTGTGTGTGTGGGAGCCGTATGCCGGCGGATACTGTGTGTGTGTGTGGGAGCCGTATGCCGGTGGATACTGTGTGTGTGTGTGGGAGCCGTATGCCGGTGGATACTGTGTGTGTGTGTGTGTGGGAGCCGTATGCCGGTGGATACTGTGTGTGTGTGTGTGGGAGCCGTATGCCGGTGGATACTGTGTGTGTGTGTGTGGGAGCCGTATGCCGGTGGATAGTGTGTGTGTAAGAGCCACACAACTCTCGATAGCATGCAAAATCCGCACACCGGTGCATATGAATCATACATTGGTGTATGGTGTGTGTATGAGTTGCACACCGGTCTATGCTGCGAGTGTGAAACTCATGCCATTACAGTGTGTATGAGCTGCACAAGGTGTCTAGTATATATAAGCCACTCTGACGAGTTGTTGACTTTCCCTTTGCTTCTGCATCCGTTCCAGACCACTATGATGACTTCTGGACACCATTCATCCCTGCAGATTTGGACACAAACATCTTAGAATCCTCACTTTTCTAGCACCTCCCTCACTGTCCCCCACCTCTGTACACACTTCCCAGGGGTGGGAGACTGGGTATAGGTTATAACTAGAGATGGGCGAATTTCTCAAAAATTCGATTCGGTGACTTTGCCGAATTTTCTGACAAAATTCGTTTTGGTCCGAATTACTTAAAAAACAGCTATTTCCAGGTTGCACAGAGCCTGCAGGGTGCTGTAGAACGTTTTGCTATGCTTAAATATGCAGAGGGAGCTTGTTTTGGTCGTCATACAATGTTGTGTTTTAGTATGACACGCACATGACTGCCGCCGCTCTTAGAATCGCTTCACTATAAAATTCCCTGGGCACTTAAGAGGGCAAAACTGACCAAAAAATTAAAGCGGGAATGTAGCCTGATAAAGTATTGGCAGCGACAGCTGGAAAAAAACAAGCTGAGAGCTCAGGTGGCAACATCAGTAACAGAGTGTGGAGGTGACGACAGCAGCATGAGGTCAGAGAGTGGCATAATGACATTCTGGAGGTGGCAAAAACAGGAATAGGCCCAAGGGCACAAACACAGTGGGGGGAGGGCACAACAGCACCACAGCAACAGTATAGGTCGACATGCACAATACACTGGGGGTGGGAAAAACAGAGTAAGGCCCAGAGTGGCAAAAGACAGTGTTTGGGGGCACAGCAGGCCCCTGAGCCAAGGTGGCACAATGACATTCTGGAGGGGGCAAAAACAGGAGAGGGCCCCAGAGTGGCACAATGACACAGTGTGGAGGGCACACAGCAGCAGCAGTATGAGGCCAGAAGTGGCACAATGACATTCTGGAGGTGGCAAAAACAGGAGTAGGCCACAGATGTGGCACAATGACACAGTGTGGAGGTCACGTAGCAGCAGCGATGAGGCAGCAGTGGCACAATGACATTCTGGAGGTGGCAAAACAGAGTAGGCCACAGAGTGGCACAATGACACAGTGTGGAGGTCACGGTAGCAGCAGCGTGAGGTCAGGCAGTGGCACAATGACATTCTGGAGGTGGCAAAAACAGGAGTAAGCCACAGAGTGGCACAATGACAGAGTGGAGGTGACGGCGGCAGGAGCAACAGCATGAGGTCAGAGTGGCACAATGACACAGTGTGGAGGTGACCGCAACAGCAGCAGCAGTATGAGGTCAGAGAGTGGCACAATGACACTGTGGATGTCATGGCACCAGCAGCATGAGGTCATAGAGTGGCACAATGAGAGTGTGGAGGTGGGTGGCAATACCAGTCCCTGGTAAAGATGGTGGTAGGCAGATGGAGAAACTGTCAGCAGATGTGTGGGATCAGGCGGATGGCGGCATCAGAATAGTGGCTGAGGCAGGTAGTTTGAACCCAGACTCATTTCTTACAGTTTGGGTGAGGCGTCATGGCTGATGTAGTCTGACGCCTAAGGCATTGGTGTGTGGAAATCCTGGCCGATCCACGCTTGATTCATCTTGACAAAGGTCAGTCGTTCCACATTTCCCGTGGACAAGCGGGTTCTCCTTGGGGTAACGATGGCCCCCGCCGCACTGAAGACCCGCTGTGATGCCACACTACTGGCCGGGCAGGACAGCTTCTCCACTGCAAACTCGGCAAGTTGCAGCCACACATCCAGTTTGGCTGCCCAGTAGTCCAGTGGATCTTCTAACTGGGGTGGCAGTGCGCTGTCCAAGTAGGCCACCACCTGTTGGTTCAGGGTCTTCCCCAGGTCCTGCTGCTGTTGCTGCTGGCGACTGCCCTCCCCACTAGGTGGGTGAAGGAAGCTGTTCATCAGTGACTCCAGACTTAGGTTGCTGCTGATGGAGCTGGTACTGCTCCTACCCCCCCACCTTCCCCCAGCAGCCGCGGCAGTAGTATGTGAGCGCTGAAGAACCCCCCGGTCAGACCTGTCAGAGGAGGGACGATGCCGCACATAGGCAGCGGCCAACTGACTACGGAGGATTTCCCTATAGTATTTCAGTTTGTCCTCCCTCTCAATAGGCGAGGGTCCAATAGGGTGGAGAGCCAGAAGTCATCCCTCTGCCGGATGCTGACTATTCGGCTGTCACTAGCCAGACAAATCAGCATGCTGCGGGCCATCTGCACAAGTGACTCCGAGGGGCTTCCTGCGCCATCTCCACTGTATACTGCCATGGTGCTTGAGGGTCATCTGCCTCGTCTTCCTCATCTCCATCTATCTCCTCCAGCTGCTCCTGCTCCTCCTCTCTTGTCACCTGGGTAGAAAATCCACTCATTTCACCAGACAATGCTTCTGCTCCAATGTCCTCCGCCTCCATTTCAGTCCCGGACTCATGTGGCCGCGAGATGTAGTCGCCACATCTCCAGTCCCCTGCCCAGACAGATTTTTCAGCATCTGTTCCAGGACATGAAGCAGTGGAATGACGTTATTCATCCCGTAGTCCTGGCGACTGACAAATAATGTGGCCTCCTCGAATGGACTCAACAAACGGCAGGTGTCACGAATGAGCGGCCACTGGCTGACATCAAAGTTACACAGGCGAGTACTCCAGTCCGCCTGGATCATCAAAAAATCGTTAATGGCCTTTCTCTGTTCATACAGTCGGTCCATCACGTGCAGACTGGAATTCCAACGGGTGGAAACATCGCATATCAGAGTGTGTTGGGGGGAGGCTGTTCTGCCGCTGCAATTCGAGGAGGGTGTTCCTGGCTTTGTAGGAATGGATGAAGTGCATGCACAGTTTCCTGGCCATTTTCAGAATCTTCTGAAGATCGGTGGAAGACTTCAGGAACCTTTTCACAACCAGATTGAACACATGCGCCATGCAGGGCGCATAGACCATCCCTCCTCGGTGCAGCGTGGACACCATGTTACTCCCATTGTCTGTCACCATGGTTCCAATTTGCAGTTGGCGCGGAGAAAGCCACACATTGATTTCTTGCTGCATGACGCGGAGTAGTTCCTCCCCTGTGTGACTTCGTTCGCCGAGGCAAGCCAGGTGTAGAACTGCGTGACACCGCTGTGCCCTACACATGTGGTATGATGGAGCAGTACTTGTGGAGGCTGAGATGATGGTGGAGGAGGCGGACATTGGCGCAGGAGCCGCAGTTTGACAACGTGGAGAAGAAAGCGGCGTCTTCTGTCCAAGTTGTTGGTGTGCCTGGGCAGGAAGCACATTCACCCAGTGGGCCGTAAAGGACATGTACTGGCCCTGACCGTAGTTACAGCTCCAGACGTCTGCGCTGCCGTGCACCTTGGAACAAAGCGATAAGCTCAAGGACTGGCCCACCTTCTGTTCTACATATTTATGAAGTGAAGGTGCTGCCTTTCTGGAAAATAAATTACGCCTTGGAACTCTCCATCTCGGCTCGGCACAAGCCATTAGTTCTCTGAAAGGTGCAGAGTCCACCATTTGGAAAGGGAGGGACTGCAGTACCAACAACTTGGACAGGAGCACGGTCAGCTTCTGCCCCTTTGGGGGAAGGTTTTCCGCAACTTTTGTCTTTTGCAACCCCCTCAAATAAAAGCCCTTTTTGGCCCCCATAAGTGGGCGGGGAGCGGGGAAAAATCTGGACCGGGGGGAATGTAAAAGGGAGAAAACAGTTTCCCTTTGCGGGTTTTTGGGGGAGCCTTGACTGGCTGAATCCCAGGGTCCCTTTTTTTTGGGCGTTTGCTTTTTGCGTGGCGCAGGAGGGGCCACCAATCTGGGGCCAATTTCCCCCAAGGCCCCCCGGTTGGGGGGACCCCCTTTTCATGGTTGCCCGCGGGGCCATGGTCCCAAACTTTGTCCCGGGCCCAAACCATCACTTTCTCCCTACAGATTCTACATATACCCAAAATTCGGCTTTTCCGGTTCTTCGCAAAAAAATGCCCCCCGTGGGTATGGTTTTAAAACCCCCAAACCCCCGCCCGCACTGAGTGACTACTGCCGCCGCTGCCTCGGCCCCTGGCCGAACTTTTTGGCCCTGCAAAGCGGGTTTTTTCCCCCGCCCCCCGCTTGGCTCCCCCCTCACACTGCCCCAATCCTCCCAACCCCCAGGGCCAACAAAACCCCACTTGCTGGCTGTGCCGCTGCCTGTTTTCCGCAAGCTGAGCCCTCTTCCCCTTGACTATAAATGAAGCCCTTACCTCACCTGGGCCCCCCCGGGGGTCGGGGGACTCATCTATTTGTGTTTCACGTCACTGGGTATCCTAACACCGGGGTTTTGGGTTTAGAAGGGGTGGGCCCCCTCACAGATGGGAAACCCAAAGCCCCTCTCCACACAAAACTTTTCCGCCTACGCAAAAAAAAGCAGGGGGTTTTTGGCCCCATTTCTTTTGCTCCAAGTAGCTGTTTATTCCCTCCTCAAAATTTTTCATCCTCGCTTTTAAAGGGCAAATGGGGCCCCAAACCCCAAAAGTTATCTCTGGGTGAGGGAACCGGATGGGGCAGAAGGGGTTGGGGACCGGGAGGGGCCGCTGACCCGTCCCGGGGCCTTTCCAACTAAAAGGGGTTTTGTTTTGACGTTTCCCACCGACTCTTGGTGGGGTTGTCAGATGTCCCTCTGGGGGGGGAAAAATGGATGAAAATAGTCCAAACCAAAACAAAGGGCCCTTGGGTTGCTGGCGCACACGGGCCCCTAGAGACAGCGGAGTTTTTGGCCCCACCGGGGTGACCCTGGGCCGCCCACTTCCCCGCTGTCTGCACCTGGGGCCCTGCTCCCCGGGAAAGTTTGTTCCCCCTGCCACCGCGGTGAAGAGCCCCGCCACCCTAGTCTGAATACCCGTTTGTTTTTAAAATTTTACAAGGGCATGTTTGATGAAAAATACTGATATTGGGTAAATACACACCCGTATTTGAATCCAAATGAACCCCGTAACAAAACTTGGGGGAACCCTTGGATATAAATTGCGCTGACAAATGGCCAGGAAAAAAAAATTTTATGTGTCGTTTAAAAACAAAATTTTATTTTACTGGTAAAAGCACCCCAAAAGGTTTAATTTAACCTTTTTTGGATTGAAATTTTTCTAAAGGCAAAATTCCCTTTTTTTGGGGGGTGGAAAAGAAGGTTTTTTTTAGTGTCCCCAAAAAGCAAAAAAACGCTTAATTAAAACCCCCGAAAGTTTAAAATTTCCAAAAAAATTTTTAGCAACCAAAAACTACCAGCTTTGTACGGGTTACAATGGGGTTATTTTAAAAGGTACACAGCAAAGAAAAAACTTGTAATTAACCCTTTTGGGTTTGAATTTTTGCTACAGGAAAAAAAGTCCTTTTTTGGGGGGGAAAAAGACGGGGTTCTTTTAGTCACCACAACAGCAGAACAATGCTTAAACCCCCCGGAAGTTTTAAAAATTTGGGAAAAAAAATTTTAGCAACCCCAAAAAAGAAAATGGTATTTGGTTGTAAAAACGCCCGTTTCTTTTAAAAGATACAAAAAAGGGGAAAAAAAAGGGTTTGATCCCCCCGGATATTTAATGTGCTTTAGATAGATAGCATTAAAAATTTTATATGCAGCTGCCCTTGGACGCAAAACTTGGGCTTTAGTTCCAATACCCCACAAAAACAAATTTGAACGAAAAAGGGAGCGTCCTGAGACAAGCGTGACACCCCCAAAAATTTGTGTATAAAAAAAAATGAAAAGGGTTTTTTTGTAAAGAAGGTATTAAAGGGGGAGGGCCCCGTTTGGGCTTGGGGCCCACCTTTCCCTAAAAACAGTTAAATTGAAATGTTTTGGAAAGGAAAAAACTTTTGGTTTTTTGGAAAAAAAACCCCCCCCCCCAAAACGGCCCCCCCCCCCCGGCATTATTGTGCCCGGGGAATCACAGAATCCCGCCGGGCTCTTTATTGGGTCATCTCTGCACATGTATGCAGGCTATCCCCTTCTTCCTCCCAGAGTGCTTTGCCCCATGTAAGCCAGTGCTCGCGCCATTTTTCAATCAAAAGCACACTTCGTTCACGCGAAGTACCCAAACTTCATTTCGTTCAGAACCCGAATTTTTCCTGAAATTCAAAATAAATTCCACTTCGTTAGAATAATTCCCCCCTTTCTGTTATAACTTAGAACCCCAGACTTGAGGGGGGAACAGAGGATTCGCACCTGGGGGTTTTTTCTGTTACCTGTGGCCTGTACCCTCAGAATCTTTTTTACCAGTAATAACCCATGCAATAGGTTTTTGGCAGGGTCCACAGGTAGGCCGGTATATAAGCCTTGGTAGGGGGGCCCAGGAGGTGGTAATTTGTCCTAGGTGGCGTAGCTGCGGTCCCAATTTGGTAGGGTGTTCTAAAAAGTGTGTTTGGTACCCACTGTTTACGTGGATTATGATGGATATGATATTTTTTGTTTGAGCTGAAAAGGGCATGCAAGTATACAGTACCTCACAAAAGTGAGTAAACCCCTCACATTTTATAAATATTGTCTTCATGAAAACACTACAATTGACATGATTAAATGTAAAATAGTCAGTTTTAGTTTTTAACGGTGTACATTTGGGTTTGCCCCCAAAATAAACAACACCAGTCCGTCTAAATTTCTGGGTAAAAAGTGAAACCCTAAATGAAAATGTGTCAAAATTTTTTTGTGGTCCCCTTTTTTCCAGCGCTGTCTTAACTCTTTTTTTGCTGGATTCACAGAGCTTCACGGTTGAAATCCCCCGGGAACCTTTTCCTCTCTCCATGATGACATCTGGACTGGGGATTTAGAGACTTGCAACCTCCACTTCCCCTTTGAGAATGCCCCACAGTTGCTCAATAGGGTTTTTGGTCCCGAGACAGGGTTCGCAGTCCAGCATCTTTACCCTCATTTTCTTTAGCAAGGCAGTGGTTGTCTTGAAAGTTTGGGGTTATCATGTTGGAATATTGCTCTGCGGTCCATCTTCCGAAGGGAGGGGATCATTCTCGGCTTCAGTATATCATGTTTTGGGGGGTTAATATTTAAATCGCCGAAAATCCGACTTTACCCGTGCCCCGTGACGCAATAAAAAATCTTGTGTTTCTTATTTCCTCATCTGTTTTGACATGCTCTGTCTTCCAATGGTTTCCCGTGCAGTCCATTTACTGGGAATCTAAAAACCAACCGCGGTTTTTAGCACAAAACGCGGTACAGCAACGTTAAAATGCCGTCGGATTTTGGGCGCTTTTTACTTACTGTGGGAATAGCCTAAAGATTCTGGGCCCTGACACAAAATCTATAATAGGGCCCCTAACCACTATGTGCTAGTTATAGCACTGATGTTTTTTATGTGGCAGAGAGGCTTTTGGTTCCCCTCATTCTCTAGGGCCCCGTAGCAACTGCTACCTCTGCACTCCCTATAGCTACAACCTTGCTCACACCTCAAATACCCACCAAGCCATCTCATGACATGTTATATACCCGCGAAGCCAGCGCATGACACTTCTTTCATGATCTACGTGCTGCTGTTGTAAGAAGTGTTCATAATAATGGGACTTAACTGTGTTTTAGATGCTTGTGCCCTCCATGAAATAATTGTGAAGCATCTTATGACTTGTCCATCTTTTATTCTCCCCAGAAATTAATCACTAACAACTGGGTGTTACCGTTTCCCTTCTAGTGGAGCATGTTTGATATTCTCAGTTTGTAGAAAATAGAAAGTTATTCACTAAACAGAAATTTTAGGAGGTGTCACAAGTCCTCATTTTAGTTCTGAAATGTAGTCTATGCCTTTCAACACTGTAAAAAAGCAAATGTAGAACTGCCAAACAGATTAGCTAAATCGACAATTTTTTTTTTACATGGCTATGCGTATTCGTCATGTATGATCGGGGGGTTGCTAAACACTCATAGGTCCTGGTGCACAATACAGCTTGAGCCTCCCTAAGCCCAGGCAGTGACTGAAGACCACTTTTCAGCAACAGGTTCCATACGTCACGTGATTGATCCTTGTAGTGTAGTGTGCCACAGGAAAGTTATGTTTAAAAGGGTTGTCCAGCAGAAGAAAATTTATTTGAAATGGGGCCAGTGGATAATGTCTATGGTGCCGGCGAGTTGCTCCGAAATCCGTCCCACAATTACAGCGTGAATAAGCCATGTGAACATAGCCTAACCTGAAATGTTTCAGAATCCAACATTTTGCATGGAAAGCATGATCAATCTAGTCACTTGGCAGATGACTGGAGGTAGATATTGCTGTTGGTGTTGTCCTAGTGCATCTAAAATGATAAATTAAGTTTGCAATACGTGTTAGTAAAGATTCCTTAGGGTATGTTCACACAGCATTTTTCCGGGCCGTATTTCAGGGCGTAATTGCGCTGCAATATGCCCAAAGTACGTTCCGCAAATACGTGAATTCATAGCTGTCATTGAGAGCTATGATTACCTGCCGTTTTTCCCAGCGCACAGTAGGGGTCAGAGCGTTTCAGAAATACTCGCTGGCCAGCGCATACTTCTACTATAGTAAGCACAGCTATACATCGGGAAAATGCTGTTAACATACCCTTACAGTAAAGGGTGTATTCCTCCATGTAGATATATGCATATTTGTTGTAAAAGCCAACCAACTGTAAAGAAAATGAGTCTCTAGGGATAGATCTAGGTCTACTTTTTGCTGTTTATAAATATTGTGTGACGTATCATAAAGTGCCTTGCGAAAGTATTCGGCCCCCTTGAACTTTTCATCCTTTTGCCACATTTCAGGCTTCAAACATAAAGTATTCAATTCACTTAAGGGGGCCGAAAAATTTGGCCCGCTCCACTTTTCAGTTTTTTGGGTTTTTTACAAAAGCTTAAAATATCCAATAAATTTCGTTCCACTTCACAATTGTGTCCCACTTGTTGATTCTTCACAAAAAATTAAAATGTTATATCTTTATGTTTGAAGCCTGAAATGTGGCAAAAGGATGAAAAGTTCAAGGGGGCGAATACTTTCGCAATGCACTGTATCTGTTTTAGGGGAAATCATTTTTTTTTATCTGGTTTGTTTAATTGTTCTGTTTGGATATCTTGCGTGTAATGTATCATATGTTTTATGTTAATGTTATTCGGACCAGTAATGGATCCCTGAAAGGATGTATTTAGCATATACAGTCCTCATGGGTCTTTTGGCAGATATTTTTGGCAGCTACCAATTAACACAGACAAGCTAATAAGGAAAGGTGGGAGAGGGCTAAATAGAAGCCAGACTGTCACCAGAACCCCTAAGTAGCTATACACATGGAATCTACAAAAATAAATATTATAAATCAAATAAATCTTGGCCATAATTCTTGTTTTACATAACTAACTCATGAGATTATGACCAAGGAACCTAGCCATGCCTCCTATTTCAAACGTGAGAATTTTTGGCTTTTGGGAAACACAGAATGGAATATCAGCCCAAATTATGAATCTGTCATATTTCGTTTGCCTCGGTTGGTAGATTTATACTTGGAAACTAGGCGGTCATAATTCCTAGCTAGGAGACCACTAAAAGGAGTTATGACACAAGCTAGAATTATGGCTTTTGCCGTTTACTTAAACCCCTGGAGAGTATCTGTACAGCCAGTCTTGGGGGACCTAGAGTAGCCCCAGATCTGTCTATATAGGAAGCCTGTCATCAGGGCACACTGTGTGCTGCCCTGAGTGCACCCTGTGTCATACACAAAGTAATTAGCATATTCATATATGCTAATACATTATCAAGTGTAAAATGGTTATCCCTTAACGGATTTAAAAAAAGGTTAAAGTTGCAAAAATAAATTGTAAAATATAAATAATTTTTTAATAAAAAATTTGTGCATACACTACACACACAAAAAACCCTACACATTTAAGTGTCTACATGACTGTAATAACCTGTATACTTAATCTAACAGGTTATTTAGTGTGAAATGTGAATGGTTTGAAAAACAAAATGCAAAAAAACACTATGTTCATGCTGGAAATAATTTTTTTTCTAAAAAATAGTAATTTATTTGTAAACTTGAAACTATGACCCCAAGAAATACAAGTTCTCCCACATAAAACAAGTCTTCACACAACTTTACCACTTAACAGATAAAAAAAAAAAAGTTACGACTGTTGAAACACAAGGAGGCAAAAATTAAAAAATTTAGCTGATCATTAAGATCTTCTCAGGCCTAATGCTTAAGGGGTTAAACACTTTGGGGTATCACAGACCTTCAGAGCCAGAAGATACCACTGAGCGTAGGTCGGTCCGATGGTCTTCAAGCTGTGCTCCTCAGTACGACCTTGCAGCATCCGATTGTTAAAGGTCTATTTTTCATTATTTTCTCTTCTTTATATGCTGTTGTGTGCATTGTTTTTTATGTATTTTATCTTATTTTTATAACTAAGCACTGTACTTTTATATTAAAACGTACAACTTTTAATAGTTTTGCCTTTGTTGCCCTAACAAACCCTGAATATCTCCATAGAGTTTGAGTGGCTGCTGGTGCACAAGTCCTTTCACTGTTTTGAAAGGTAGTGGCAGCATGTTTGTTCCTGTGGGTGTAGACCATTTGGGTGTATGTGTGATGCTTAAAGGGGTTGTATCATTTCATTGAATGGTCTTCAGAATAAGGGGACAGTGAAAACAAACAACTTTGCAATTAGATGTCATTAGCAAAGCTGTCTTGTAGTCACAGTTTTCTTTATCTTCTGTTTACACTGATATCCAGTGCTGGTCGGATCCCTCCTCCTTGCATTTCACTAGCTGAGAGCTCATTTACATTCTGTTCGGCCCCCAGTTGGCCGTATTCACGGAGCTTGCATTCCCTTTCACTCAAAATAAGGGAACGGCACATTTTCACTCTGCACAGCCAGAAGAAACAGAATAACACTGCAGGGCTTCTACAATCAGGAAACAGCACAATTGTGTGTCGATCCCTGCCTCTCTGACTCAGAGTTAGGGGCCGTAGCAATTCCTCTCTGCACACCTAGCAGAAACACACTGCAGCAGATTCTACAATCAGAAAACAACACAGTTGTGTCTCTGTGCCTAACTCTCCTGCATAGAAGGAAGATCTGTGCCGTTCATAGAAAGCTGGATTCAACTGTAACAAATCTCCAGCTGTGAGAGAAGAAGTGATCAGTCTAGATTGAATGCAGCCTGTGGTATGTATACAGCTCTTACAAAATAAGACTGATGGGAGAGACAGTGACATGTGGACTCAGGGAGGGGGGGGGGATCTCGGGAGCCAGCATGAACAGTAAAGGGGAATGATGTCACCCAGCTGGAGGAGGAAGAAACACCCCTGCATTTCTAGAGTTGAGAAGCTGAGAGCAGTTTGAATCAGCCGAACTAAAGAAGCGATACATCCCCTTTAAAGCATTTTTACAAAAAGAGTAAGAAAAAAAATCTCTACAGCAAGTATTAAAAATAATTTCCAATTATTGTAAGCATTTGGTTGTAGTAGTTGCTGTTAAAGTTGGAATAAAAGCGATATATGATCTAAGGGGATCATTACTTTTTACATATGGCTGGTTAGATACTTTTTCTCTGTTCAGTATATGAAAAGATCTGCTTTGCATGTTTGTTCAGGTTTTCTTTGGCTTTGAATTTATGTTACATTTTGTTAAAGATCTCAAACAGTCAGACTTGGCCTAGCCCACAGGGGAAATCCTTACCTACTGGTGTGCCTATATGCCTACTCATCAGAGAACATGTCACTTGTGAGGGAGAGACACAGTGACATGTGGACTCAGAGAGGGGGGAGGGGGTCTCGGGAGCCAGCATGCACAGTGAAGGGGGGGATGATGTCACCAAGCTGGGAGGGGAAGAAACGCCCCTGCATTTCTAGAGTTGAGAAGCTGAGAGCAGTATGAATCAGCCGAACTAATGAAGCGATACATCCCCTTTAATGTGTAGGCAGAGTGGGAACAGAGTGTGAGAGTGAGTTGCATATGCTTGTCACCCCCCACATTGCACAGGAGGCAGTAGGGCCTAATGTGTGTCTAGGACAGATTGTGCTCTAGAGACCCCTGCTGTGTGTGGTTGCCCTTTTCCCTGACATAATGGAGGTTGGCTGTGGGCCCTAATTCTCTGCCTTCCTTGTTGTGTGCACTTTATATCTCACTTTTCACCCCTGTTCCCTGATACAAAATCTGTTAAATCTTATCCTACTGTTGTTCTTTCTTCTATCTACTCCTAACTTTATGCTAACTTACATTTAGTAGGTTACAAAGAAGTAGAGGACTCTTAGTAGAGCGTAGAATTGCAGGGTCAGACTATACAGGGTTTGTTGTGGTCTGTTAGTTTGAAGACACAAAGGAGGTATATAAATGAAACCAACCAACCAGGAAATATTTTAAGCAAAACCTATTGCAGAGTTACAAATTTATTTAATAATTGTTAAGCTTAAAAGTTGGAGGAGAAAAAGGAACTTGTTGCTACCTTTGTTGTACTGCTGCAGTACTTCGCACTAGCCCTACGAGCAACAGCCTAATAGTAGGAGTGACAAAATGCTCCTATTAACCTGTGAACTGAACTGTTGTGCACTGGACTGCATGATGTTAGCATACATGCATTACCATCTGCTGTGTGCCTAAATGAATGCTCACATGGCTTCTGCTCATCTGCCGTTTTTGTATTGTTCAAGTGGCACACACGGCATATCCTGTAAGAGGGGAAGCCACATGGCACACATGCACAGGGAAGAACACTTGCGCTTTCCACCACAACTTTTCATTGTTTGGGCACAATAAAAGCCCAAAGCAACATGGCATTACTAGTCCCCGGCGCAGCCGCTATACGCCGCCGCCGCCGATCGTTAGGGTCCTAAGCCGCTACCAGTCGCTAAGCTATCGGCTTAGCGGCTTAGGACCTTGGCGACGGCAGCAGTGGCAGGACTAACTGTATGTGCGTCCGCCGGACGCACATACAGTTAGATGCTTCAGCGGAGCAGAGAGCTCCGCGGAGTAATCTGTGCCGCAGGCAGGATGCGGCTCTGTGCGCGCCGGAGTGCACAGCCCAGGCGGCGTGCGCGTCATCACGCTGCCCGCGCGTGGCCTGGTGACGTCACACCGCTGAAGAAAAGACCGGGAGCAGCGACCGCGACAGCGGCGGGGAGCGAGGTCAGGTAAGTGCTGTCAGGGTATTACTTTTAATTAGCGTTATTCATGCTGGGGGCTATTATCTACTGTTATATGTGCAGGGAGGGGGCTATTATCTACTGTTATATGTGCAGGGAGGGGGCTGTTATCTATTGTTATATGTGCAGGGGGGGGGGGGCTATTATCTACTGTTATATGTGCAGGGAGGGGGGCTATTATCTACTATTATATGTGCAGGGAGGGATGCTATTATCTACTGTTATATGTGCAGGGAGGGGGCTGTTATCTATTGTTATATGTGCAGGGAGGGGGGCTGTTATCTATTGTTATATGTGCAGGGAGGGGGGCTGTTATCTATTGTTATATGTGCAGGGAGGGGGGCTATTATCTACTGTTATATGTGCAGGAGGGGGCTATTATCTACTGTTATATGTGCAGGGAGGGGGGCTATTATCTACTGTTTTATGTGCAGGAGGGGGGCTATTTACTGTTATATGTGCAGGGAGGGGGGCTATTATCTACTGTTATATGTGCAGGGGAGTATTATCTACTGTTATATGTGCAGGGAGGGGGGCTATTATCTACTGTCATATGTGCAGGGGGGGGGGCTATTATCTACTTATATACGTGCAGGGAGGAGCTATAAGCTACCTACATATGTGCTGTGAGGCCTATAAGCTACCTACATATGTGCTGTGAGGCCTATAAGCTACCTACATATGTGCTCTGAGGCCTATAAGCTACCTACATATGTGCTGTGAGGCCTATAAGCTTCCTGCATATGTGCTGTGAGGCCTATAAGCTTCCTACATATGTGCTGTGAGGCCTATAAGCTACCTAAATATACACGTGCTGTGGGGCCTATAAGCTATCTATATACCTGCTGGGGGACCTAAACCTGCCTATATAGCTGCTGGGGGACCTAAACCTGCCTATATACCTGCTGGGGGACATATAAACTACACACCTACTTACTGGGAGATATATAACGTATATAACCACCTTCTGGGGGGCGTATAACTTACTGGGGGACCCTTTTACCTTCACTGGGGGACACATAATTTACTGCGTGTGAAGTCGCTAACAGTCGTTATGCCGGTTGTTAAGGCCTCAGCTCAGTCAGTGATAAGAGTTAGCAATCGACTCCGCGGACTCCAGTCGGTTGTTAAGCCATTTTGTTAAGGCCTCAAGTCGATTTGTTAAGACCTTAGCAATCGTCTCCGGGGACTAGGCATTACTGCAGAGGTATCTGCTTGCCAGCTGTCACAAAGAAGCCTTATGCTAACTTTGTAGTTTCCCACTGCAAGTAGCTACAGTTTAAACCAGAAGTTTACATACGCTGTATAAAGACACGCATGTTTTTCTCACTATCTGACATGAAATCAGAATAACCCTTACACATTTTAGGTAAATTAAGATTACCAAAATTATTTATATTTTCCAGATACCACAATAAACAGAGAGAATTGAGTATTTTGTAGCATTGCCGTTAAACTGTATGTCTTGGGTTAAATGTTTTGGTCATCCTTCCACAAGTTTCTCACAAGAGTTGGTAGGAATTTTGGCCCTTTCCTCCTGACAGAACTAGTGTAATTGAGCCATGTTTCTAGGTCGATTTTTCTTGCACCTGCCTTTTCAGCTTTGCCCATAAATTTTCAATAGGATTGAGATCAGGGCTTTGTGAGGGCTACTCAAAAACATTGACTTGGTTAAGACAATGTGTAACCAGTTTGGCAGTATGCGTCAGGTCATTGTCCATTTGGAAGAACCATTTCCACCAGCACTTTAACTTCCTGTTTGATGTCTTGAGATGTCGCTTCAGTATTGCCACATAATCTTCTTTTCTCATACTGCCATCTATTTTTGTGAAGTGCATTAGTCCCTCCTGCAGCAAAACAGCCCCACAACATGATGCAACCACTCCTGTGTTTCACAGTCGGGATGGTGTTCTTAGGCTTCCATGCTTCTCTCTTTTTCCTCCAAACATAACGATGGTCATTATGGCCAAACAGTTCAATTTTAGTTTCGTCAGACTACAGGACATGTCTCCAAAAATGTAAGTCTTTGTTCCTGTGTGCATTTGCAAACATCAATCTGGATTTTATATTTTTATTTTGGAGTAATGGCTTCTTCCTGTCAGTGGCCTTTCAGCCCATGTTGATACAGTGCTTGTTTCACTGTGGATAATGACACAATCATACCAGCTTCCACCAGCATCTTTTTAATGTCTTTTGTTTTTGTTCTTGGGTTGATATACACATGTCGAATCAAAGCACATTCATCTCTGAGACACAGAACCCATCTCCTTCCTGAGCGGTATGATGGCTGAACATTTCCATCTTGTTTGTACAGATGAAAAAGGCACCTTCAGGTTTCTGGAAATTTCACCCAAGGATCATCCAGACTTGTGCAAGTCCACCATCCTCCTCTTGATATTTTGGCTGATGTCTTTAGACTTTCCCATGATGTTACACACAGAAGCAGTGTATTTCTGGTGTGCGTTAAAATGTATCCACAGGTGTGTCTCTAATTAACTTACGTTCCAGGAACAATGTTGTCTCCTTGATTTACAAGAGTAAATATATTTTAAACTGCGGTAGGAAGAGAACTACAAAAGTTACATGAGAAGATCATCATTTCGAAATAACATTCTAACATTACCTCTTGACAAAGAAAAGCCATTAGAAAATTATCGGTTAACCAACAAATTGTTAAGATGGACAATAAGGGTGACAAATTAGTCATTTTACATAAAATATGTATAGAGCTTTAGCTTTGGATATTTGAAAAAAGCAAAGGATCGCTCACCATCCGGGATTTAAGGTGCTCCTGGCTCTTTCCAATGCTATGGGTGTGTCCTGCCTGGAGAAAAGCTGTACGTCTTCAGCCCAACAGAAGCCTGTGAATTTTCAAGGTATCAAGTCTCCAGCATATCTTTAAAACCACACAGCTTTATAATAGATATATGTATGTATGCATGCATGCATTCTATATTAACTTCTGTATATCTATTTTCTACAATAAAGCTGTGTGGTTTTAAAGATACGCTGAAGAGTTGGTAACTTGAAAATTCAAAGGCTTTAGCTTTGGATATATCACGTACAGGAGATTATCAGGGTATTCCGCTGAATTATTTAATGCACAACTTAACACCTTTATAGATGAAGGTGTGAATCTTGGCATTCTTGATAATAAGCAGGCTAGATCATTATTGAGAAAAAAACCCTGTTACTCCAATTTTCATTCATTGGCATATATTCATGAATCTCTTAAACTGGCACTGGGCCCTATAGCCGTCGCTACAGATGCTATGGTGGAAGTTACGCCACAGCAAACGTCTATAACAATAAAAATTAACTAAGGGTATGTTCATACGGCGTGTCCGATTTTGGATCTGTTTTTAGATGCGTGTTTGGATTAGTATTTCAAACCCTAAACAGACCCAAGCACGCATCTACCAATGTGCAGTGTGATTGACATTGCTTGCAATGTAAAACATTCATTGGCATTCAGACGAGTGATCGCCGATGTGTGTTATACTTGCATCTTTCTGATGCGTCTTTTGGATCCGTTTAAAGAATTGTCATGTCAATTCTTGATTCGAAAGACGTAGCAGACGCCCTATTTAAAACTATAGGGTGTGTTCCTACTGCAGCCAAAACGCAACCAAACACGCACCTGCGTTTTCGGATCCAACACGCCGTGTGAACATACCCTAATAGTGACCATGTAGATTATAATCATAGAGCTTAAGTATTGTTCTTTACAATATGTAGGTTGTACTACCAGGAGTCTAAAAAAATGCATTTCAGAACATAGTTATGACATTTTTCACACTACTAATGCTCATAATTCAGGTGCATCCAAACATTTCAGAGAAGATCATGCAGGTAGTTTAAATTCTTTCAGTTTTTTGGTTTGAAGCATGACTAGAAACCTTACAAAGGAGGTGAGACAGAGAATTATTACTTTTCAATGAAGTGTCTTGGATTTTTCAATTGGGGACATGTCATGCACCGTAATTACAAATATGATTTATTTTTATTAAGTCCTTATTAAGCTGCAGTTTTGACCTTGTTTATTTTTACTCATGCTCACCTACATATCTAAATTTTTTATTTTCTTCTTCCCTGCTTTTATGCAAATTTTCCTTGTAAGACTTTTGTGTGCCTGTGCAAAGTTTGTTCTTGTATAAAAATCCTCCATTTGCACATGCATGTTTTTTTTTATATGAGAATTATTCATGCAGTTGTGTGAAAGATATTTATTCACATTTGTGCTTTAACTTTATTTAAATTGATTTAATTATTTACCTTTTGTATTTACATTTTGTTTATATATTTTCTGTTTATTGTCCATGATTATTCATTAGCATAATGGGCAGGTCATATGATTTCTTTTTTGGCTACACCCATTGATGCACTCTTGTTTTTAACCTTAGCTCAGTTCACTACACATTAGCAACGACTTAGTGTTACTTACCCAAAATACATCAGTGACATGTGTGCATCTTCATTTTAATGGATTTTAATATCTTGAAATAAAAGAAGAATTTTAGTTGGTGCTAGATCAACATTTTTCAGTTTTGGACCTTAAGATGTCTTTAAACCTGAAATGGTGACTGAAAAAATATCCTTATAGATAGTGGCCTCAGAATCCTCGTTTTATAAGGTCTATATTTGAGTCAAATATCGCACTTGGGCCACGTGTGGGATTTTTCTAAAAATCACAGATTTAGGGAACTCAATATTGAGTTGAGTTTCCTGTTAACATCTACTGTGTTGGCAGAGTAAGGACTTGCATCTTTGAGCTCCTCCACAGCAACTTATCCTTTCCCTGGCTTTTTTTTTTATGGGAAAGAGTAACAAAAAATAATGACCTTCTCCACTAACCGTCCTATCTCTTCCAGCGGGCATATATTGCAATATACAATATACAAAATCTACTGAATTCGTTTCCTCCAATGACTTATTTGCTATTTTATCCACCATCTTCAATAGGTTTCTAGAGCGTCCTTTAAATATGAATTTCAAAATCGATAGCATCCAAAGGGCCGTTTGTCCCCCAAGCACAGACCCACAGCAACTCAGAGACATTGTATGTCGCCGTCATGTCTACTAGATGAAGGAAGAAATTCTACAAAAAGCCCCTAGGTGGCGCCCTGTCATCTACAAGAATGCACAACTTCAGATCTTGCCCGATCTATCTCACCACACACTAACTTAGAGGATAATGCTCAAACCCATTCTCAGTGTTCTTAACCCCTTACCGACATTGGACTTATGAGTACGTCCTATTGTCGGTAAGGTCCTATGTAGCGGACTTACTAAGTAACCCAGGAGGCGGGTGCTAAATGCTAAGTGCAGCTAATAATCACCACTAACAGCAGGGAATGGAGCCAGCTCTGATCCCTGCTGTTTAACCATTTAGACGCTGGGGTGTATAAATGAATGAAAAACGTTTCTGTACACTGTTTCTCCGATCTGCACCCCTACACCACCAAAGTGAGATCATTGGGTGCCATTCCACTACGATGGCAACTGAAAACCTAATGAAACCTTCTATAGCCATAGGGTGTAAGTAATAGAACCATTACACATAATTAGTATGTCTACATCTGTAAAATCCTGATCTATTAAAATATAGCACCAAGAAAAAAAAATCTCAAATGCCAAAATTGCATTTTTGTGGTCATTTCATGTCCCTTAAAAGTGGAATAAAAAGTGATCAAAAAGTTTGTTTTCCAAACTTATACCCATAAAAAGTACAATTCAGCCCGCAAAAACAGCACCCTCACTCAGGTCCACAGGTGGAAAAACAAAAAATATTATTATTGTTCGCAGAAAATGGCTCTGCGGCACAAGCACTAAAACATAATGAAAACCCTACATATTTCGTATTGACGGAATTGGACCAACCTACAGAATAGAGATAACACATCATTTATACCAAAGAGTGAAAAACGAAAACCCCGCAAACACATTTCATAGTTTGTAAGGCTAAAAAAAGACAAGTCGTCCATCTAGTTTTCCCAGTTCACCCAAAATGTTTGGGTTTCTCAGTATATTCTATGGTATGGTAAATGGCACCATTAAAAAGTGCATCTTTTCCTGAAAGTAAAGTCATCATGTGTCTACATAGATAGAAAAATAAAAAAGTCAGTTTGGGAGATCGTACACACACTCTCCAGAGGACCTGCCTTAATTTCTCCAACTCCTCCAAGTCTTGAACATCTCCTTGCCAGAATGGCCTATAATCTCCACCTTCTCTTTCAGAGGTCCTAGAACTATAGACTCTTGCAGAGAACTCGCCACTGCTTCAACCAGTCTGCTCCCTAGGAAAACCCATCCTAAAGGCACATGCAACTTAAAGGCCTCTTTAAGTGCTTAGGATACTTTCACTTATCCATCTATAATTGTTTCCCTACATTTTCAACTGTGGAATGTAGACCCTTTTACTGACTCCGACATTTTTGTTGGTTTTTGAAGTGTAATGTTTTTCCCCCTTACTTTCATGCCTCAAATTTAAGTCAATGTTTATGTTGTATACCTAGATAGCCTCGTTTTTATTCCATCTTTTGTCATTGTAGCTGAATCCAAGCATGTTTGGCCTTTTTGTACCCCAAATCGGTGGGAGACCTTTTCTGGGTTGTTACTTGGCTTGATGGGCTCCTTGTCAATTGGTTATTCATTTAGTTTTCATAGCAGATTGTGTCTGCTTTTCATTTGTTTTCAAGACTTATTATTGAAGAGGGTTTTTTTTTCTTCCCTTTTCCTTTCTCTTTCCCTCCTTGTCTTCTTCCTCCCCACCTGTGCCAATTCTTCTTCCTTCTTCCCCCTCTTACTGGGCTTGAAGAATCTGCACCCTTACTATCATAATTGGGGGATCTTCATATAGCTTTCTTGAATGCAAAGAGCTTGAACACCGTTATGAAGCGATCATAAATTTTACATCACTATCATTGCCAGAAGACCCATATCGTTTGCTTTTAAGAAACACACTTTGTCTGGTGATGAAAGATAGACATTACATTCATTGGCATGTCAATGACCGTTCACACTCTAAAAGGAGGGGAGTTGCTATTGCCATTCACAAGTCTCTACCTCATCAAGTCCTAAATTGTACCATGAATACTGAGGCCAGGTACATCTTCTTAACATGGTCTATTAATGGGCATATCTTTACAATCATTAATGCTTATGCCCCAGTCAGAGTGAGGTCCCTTTTCTACTACATTTAATACAGCTATACTAATTGTGGAACTGTCCTTTTCTGTGGTGACCTCAATCTTACCCTGGACTCTACCTTAGATAATCATTTTAGTTGATCATCCACACCTTGTTCTGCCATTAAGAGTAAAACAAAAACGGTATTACAACTACAACTTAAAGTTTCTATTCAATTCCATATTGACTATATCTTAATTCAGCATAGTGGTCTCCCCTGGTTGCAAACCTCCTCCATGAGTAATATTCTTTGGTCGAATCATACCCAAATATTCTGCATGCTTCGTTTACCTTTTATGACAGAGCAAGTGCGATCATGGAGGCTTAATGAATCAATGATGTCCAATCCACTTTGTGTCGTAGATTTAAAGGCCATAGATGAACATTTCCTTTCAGACCACGCTAGGGACACCATGGCCCCAATTTTGAAATGAGAAGCTCTCAAACGTGTGCTTAGAGGGGTCCTCATCAAGCATGGCAATAGACTAAAAGTTTCCGGCTGCCTTTACACCTATTCGGACGTCTATCTAGGACCTCCTTACACTCAAGCTCCTATTTGGCTTCCTTCTCCTTGGATCTTCCCTGTACTTAGGCCTTATCCACACCTCCCATCAGTCAGTACATTATACATTACTGACTGCTTTTCTTCTTGACCTTATAACCTCCATTGATTACTAGATGTCACTTGATAAAGGTTGAATTTCCGAAATGTCTACATTTTTTACATCAAACGTCATATGACATCTCCGTATTATCTATGACATCTGTCTAATTTCAGTGTGTACCTGTGCAGTAATTCTAACATAGTGATCCTATTCTGCATCAAATGACCCACATTTTTGCATATATGTGGAATAAACTTCTGCCTATATAGCATTACGTTTGATGTTCCATGGATACATTTCTATTAATGCCATATTGGACCCTAAGGTCCTTTTTCCACTTGAGCACCCACCCCTTTTTTAAACAGGTGTGCTTGACCATACTACTAATGAGAGAGCTGGTTCATTCTCTTTCACAGGCTCCTCAAAAAGTTGCTTCATTAGAGTTCTTGCATAAGTAGGCACTCTGTTCTTCAGTAATGCAAGACCTACAGGTATCAAGGCAAGATGTAAAGCACCTTTTTGAGACCTGATGGGGTAAGCAATACAGACTTGCTGAAGTACATTTTTTTGAACATAACAATAAAAGTGGGTGTTAGTTAGCCAAAGCCACAAAGTATAGAGGGACCATATTCCACATTCCTTGCATTAAGGGTCCCTCTGGAGCATTGGTTCATACCACACAAAATTATTTTATTCTTATTACTCCAATTTATCTAATCTATCTCCTCAGCTTTTTTCAGCATCCCAATCACGGACACCCCCTCATCTCTATTCAAAAATGTCCCAGTGGAAGCTGTTCAGGCTCTGGAGTTGCCTTTTTCTCCTAAGGATGTTGATGCTGTCAAGCATGATCTCCCAGAAGGAAAAAAAAAAGAAAAAACTGGGGTCGTGATGGTTTTGCAGCCAAACTGTACAAGACCCTCCTGAAGTCCATTTCACCAATACTGTTAGTAGCCTTCAATTCCATTTCTTCAATGTGCCAGTTTCCCTCATGCTCCTTCTTGGCATATATGATCGTCTTGCCTAAATAAGGCAAGGATCCTCAATTATGTGGGAGTCATAGGCCTTCTCTGTTGAATGTTGGTCTCAAAATCTATGCAAAATTATTAACAAACAACCTAAATGTTCATCTCCTGGATCTGATCCACCTGCATCAGGTGGGTTTTGTGCCAGGGAGATAAGCATGAGACAATACTCTTAAAACTCTGGACATAATCCATTATACTCAATCCCATAAAGTGACATTGATGATTCTGCTTGATAGAATCTCATGGTCATTTTATCATGAGAGCCAAATACCAGAGGCTTCTTAACAGAATTATGGGCCCCTGGGCATAGCACTGCAGTGGGCCCTGCTCACATACATGACATCACACTTGGCCATGCCCTAAACCCCCCCCCCTCCCAAGCACACACCACTTATGTCTAGACACCAGCAGCCTACAAGACTATTTGGCAGGGCAGGAAGCCTTTTACTTCCTTCTCCACCATGGTTTTTAACTGTTTGCACATCCTAAAAACATACAAACAGTTTAATAAGCAAAACCAACCAAGGGATTCAGGATGTATTTCTGGGACATACATACACCACTTCGGGCCCCTATACTTGTGGGGCCCCCGGCAACTGCCTAATGTGCCCAATTGAAAAGATGGCCCTGCCAAATACCGCTCCCTTTCTTGTACACGCCATGCGCCCAAACAGTGGTTTACATCTATACATAGGGTATTGCCAAACTTAGAAGAAATGGTGTAATAAATTAATTTAGTAGCAATTTTTGCCCTTCTCAAGAAAATTTGCAACACAGATTTTTTTTAAGGACCAGTCCGGTTCAGACGGGGCTGTAATGGGTCTTTATGTCAGATACCCCAATAAATGACTCAATTAAAAAAAAACTTTACCTTAAAGTATTCAAAACAGCATTTAGGAAGCTTGTTAACCATTTGGGGGTTTCACAGAAATTAAAGCAAAGTGGAGAGATATCCCATATGTGGCCCTAGTCCACTATTTGTTTCAGCCACAAGTCCCACAATAGGAGGAGCACGTACTGGATTTTGAGGTCTTTTTCATTAGGATATTTTTTGGAGCCATTCTAGGTTTGTGGATACCCTAAGGTGCCCAAACTTAATAAACACTCCTAAAACTACCTCATTTGGGAAACTACATCCCTTAAGTAATATATCACAGGATGTAGTGAGTATATTGACCCCACAGGTGTTTCCAATAAAATGCAGTTTTAGCTGAAAATTTTTATTTATTACTCCATTTCTTTTAAATTCTGCAATAACCTATGTGTAGGTGAAAACCACTGTTGGGGTGCATGGCAGAGTATACAAGAAAGGGAGCGGTATTTGGCTTTTGCAACATAGATCTTGGGGGGTGCCATGTCACATTTGCAAAGCCCCCAAAGTACCAACACAGGTGAAACCTTCCAGAAGTCATCCCATTTTGGATTAAACACCACTCAGGGAACACATCTAGGGATGTATTGTGCATTTTGGGTGTTTCACCGTTCTTTTAGTATTGGGCCATGAAAATGGCAAAATAAACTGCGCTTCCGACATTGTTTTTCACGTTTCATTTTTACAGCATTCATCGTAGGTGTAAATGACATAACATTAATATGCAGTTTGGTACAATTACAATATCAATTTTATATAGTTTTAATGTTTTGCTACATGAACACATGTTTTTATGTCATCCTATTCTGACAGCCATAAGTTTTTTTTATTTTTCTGTATATGGAGCTGCATAAAGGCTTGTTTTTTTTGTGGGATGAGTAGACAATTTAATTGGTACCATTATAGGGTTCATATGACACTATGATCACTTTTTATCAAGGTTTTTAGGTGTTGGATGAACAAAATACAACAATCCTAGTTGTTTTTTTTTTATATAGCGGTCACAGTGTGGTATAAATAACATATTAGCTTTGCACAAAAAGTTTATATGAATACAATTATACAAAATTTACATTTTTTTATGTTTTACTGCTTTTACAAAACAAAAACACTTTTAAATTAAAAAGAAAACATTTTGCATCACCAAAGTCTGAGAGCCATAACTTTTTTATTTTTCTGTGCATAGAGCTGTGTATGGGCTTGTTTTTTGCGGGTTGAGTTGATGATTTTTTTTGGGGAGTCAGGAAGATGAAATTACTGTTTTTTACTTTTATTTTCTACAGTGCTCACCGTACAGTATTTGTAACATGTTGGTTTTACTCCATGGGTCGATACAATTATGGCGATAACCGAATTATATCGTTTTTTATGTTGTAGCACTTTTTTAAAAAAAAAGTGTTTTATTGTGTAAAACAATATTTATGCATCGCTATCTTCTGATAGCCAGAACTTTTTTTTTTCTGTATGCGGAGTTGTGTAAAGGCTTATTGCTGTGTGATGAACTGATGTTTTCATTGGCACCACTTTGGGGTTTAGGTGACCTTTTTGATCGCTTATTATTCCATATTATATGCAGCGGGATGAACATAAATCACAATTCCTTCCTTTCTCCTTCCCTCTCTTCCCTTCCTTTCTTCTCTTCTCTTCCTTCTTTCCTTCCCTCCCTCACTTTCCTTCCCTCTTTACCTTTCATATCACCATTTCAGTTTGGAATGACTGTTCTATAAATCCACAGATTGTGATTGGTTAATTGTGTACTCTTGACATTGGAGTTATAGAAGTTGTTTATTGTCTATACACAAACTCGTTTTTTCCATGTTGTAATGCTTAGGTACTTTCGAAAAACACTTATTGAAAAGAGACGCCAGTTTTAAGGCACATTAAATGAGTGTATAATCCACCTGAATGAATCTGTCAAAAATCTGGCGTCTGGTTTACCTTGCATAGTATAATTGATGCACCTAATCTAGGTGCATAGCATAACTTAGGCACTTAGCATATCATTGCTAGCATATTTGATGTGCCTACTTTAGGTGAATTCAAATGTATCGTGCCTGCCGTATAATGCACTTCGCTTTGGTGCACTACAGTTCATTTATATAAAGAATAGTCAACATCTTTTGCTGCAAAATACACAAAAAAAATGGCGCAGCCTTAATGGGATATGTCGGCCTTAATGTAAAAAAATTAAATCTACTGTGTTGCAGTAAACTATGAATTAAAATTTAAAATCTGCCACTCAAAACCATGTCACAACTGAACTAGTCCCTAAAAAATCAGTTTTCATTTTTTTTTTTTTTTAAACTTGAAATATTGCTACACTAATGTCCTATAAAAATGCATTTAAAAATTATGCCAACATTGAGTAAACATATGGTAAATGCTAGTAATGAACTATTGTGTGTAGTTGGAATTCTGTCTTATACAAGGAAATTTTCGCATTCTAAAAATGGTATATTTTTCAAAATTTTCAATTAAAAGCATTAAAAAGTTATTCCAACATAAAACAACACAGATCAGATTTGAAAAATGGGACTATGTCATAGATGTCACAACTGGCTGCAGCGTTAAAGAAGTTGTCTTCATAAAAAAATTACACCTAAAAGGGCCCAACGTAGGGAAAATAGGAAGAAGAAGATTATTCATGGTTCTCTGCCGCTGCTGCCGAGTAGCTCTCCAGGAATCTGCTCCTCTTCACTTCCGAATTATACTCTATACTAAGTAAATGGAGCATGAGCCTCTTCTGTCTTTCTGGGATGATAACCTGGAAGTGAAGAGGAGCAGATACCTGGGGATCTGGGACTGCAGAGATGGGGGACTGGGAGGAATTTTTTTTTTCTTCTATTTTTCCCCAACCTGGTCCCATTTATGTAAAAAAAATTTCAAGTGGACAACCCCTGTAAATTGTATACAAAATATAAGCATGATGGCGAGATAATTGTTAGGGCAGAAAAGTAGGAGCAGAGCTTGCAGTTGCAGGATTCATTTTGTCTATATGGTCTAGTACTTAAAGGGGTTGTCTCGCTACAATGATTGGGTTTTAATTAAAAGATCTTTAAAAAAACAAGCAGCTTTGCAATATATGTTCATTACAAATGTCCTACTGATTTTGAGTTATCCCTGTTAGTAGTAGTGCATCAGCTCCTGAAATCCCTATAGCAGCCGACCTGTTGATCTTTATCTCACTAGCTGTCAGGGCTGATGACTCATCAGCCTCTACATATAGGTCAGAGCACAGAGCCCCTCCACACAGAATGCTTCTGTAGGGAAGGGAGGGGGAGGGCTCTGGCTTCTGTGTCTGTGTGGATTAACCCTGTGTGTGCCTGCTTCCTCCTGCTCTCTACACAGATTGAGGAGAGCAAAGAGGAGGCTGATCTGTAGTCAGTAGATGTGACAGCAATGAAGTGTGTTACTATAATCATGATGTGTCTGTGGAGCTGTGACTATACTAATAGAACAGATCAGGGGGGCGTGTGAACGGTTCATGCTCTGCTGTATTAGTGACACATCCTGAGTATAGTAACACACTTCACAGCTGCCCTGTGTCTGTTCTGATAGGGGTTGTTTGTTGTTGCTGGAGATGTGGAGATTTGTATGCTAAGCAGGGGGTATAGGAACACTTACATCCCCCTGCTCTGCTATTAGCATACACGGCTTCACCGACCTCTCCACACTCATAGATCAGCCCTCTCCTGTCTCCCTGGAGCTGACAGTGCAGCTGATCTAGCAGTGAGCAGCAGATCTAGGCAGGCACACACAGGGTTAACTCTGGCAGCAAACCCCCTCGCCATCCCCCTGCTGTATAGAAGGAGCGCTGTCTGTGTGCTGAGGGGAGGGGGAAGAGGGAGGAGAAGAGGCAGACAAGAAGCACGCCCCTAAATTCAAAAATCCTTTGCTGCCAGAAGCATTGAAGTAGGCTGAAAGCCTGTAATGAGACAACTCCTTTAAATGGAATAGTGGAGTAGATCACTTATTTTGGGCTTCCCAATTAGTTGATTCACAAACTGCCACTTCAAGCCATAGTATCCAGCCTCCTTATCTTTTCCAAGTTCTTTCACAACAGAACTTTACCTTAGCTACCCTAAATTCTGGGACGTCAATCCTTTTTAAAGTTCAATGTATTCTTATGAGCAAAGATTTTCAAGCACTTTTGTAGACCTTAGGCCTAATGTCTGTCTGCAGCTTCACCCTTATGCTTTTTTAGTTTTTTTGTAAGTATGAAATGTCTCTGGCCTACCTGCCAGTAGCAATTTTTTACAGTCATAAACAGAGTACAGTATACTATGCACACAACACAGTAAATGTCTTTTTGATGTACATCATAAAATTACAGCTTAGTCTTGGTAAAGCTAAACCAACTTAACTGTGTGTTCCAAAATATTCTCAAAGACGTTGCTACTTATTAAATCCAATTGTTTTAATCTGAAGTGGCATATATCTTTAAGCAAACAATGATTTCCTAAGTCTGTCAAACTACATAATGCAAAGTCTGACTAACTGTCAGTGACATTATTAAATAGGGCTTGTAATGTAGTGGTGTGATCTGTGGTTGAGCAAGATGTTTGACAGAAACATGTAGGATGTGAAAGTGTAACAGCTGCAAAATACGGAGTCTGTAAACTCTCCATAGCAAGAGGAAATAATGAAACTTTTTCCTAGCCTGACTACATTTTTAGTACAGATGTAACATGGTACCTTATGTCTACCTTGATTTGCAATGCTGGGAAGATGTTTGGCAGAACATTAGGGTAACTTAAAAGGGTTTTCTCGACGTGAAATCGGCTTTGCTGGCCGCTCGCAACTGGCTGCATCGCATCGGCAGTGCATGTGAATGAGGAGGGCGGCGCTAGCGCCATCTTCCTCATTCGGTTCTATGGGAGTTCCGAGTATAGCCGAGCACACACATTCACATGAGGACTAGCGCCTTGGAGGATAGGAGTTTCATCAGGTCTTTATACTTTATATACAATGTACCAGAAAAAAAGGGAAAATTAAGGTCGCCCTCACTGGTGCCCAATGGAACTGCTCATCCTGGCACATGTAAGAAGCAGTATAGAATTATAGTATTGTACTGTAGAAAAGGCGTACTATTACACTGCCAATCACTGATACACTTCATTAATACTGGAGTTTTACAGGAAAATGTTTATGATAATTGGTTGGATCTCACAGTCAATCACATGAACTACAGACCCAGCGGGTGTTTGGGACATTTTTATGTTGAGTCTGGTTTTAAGATGCAATGTCCCAGAACAAACTATTGTATGGTAAAAAGATTATATCCTGAGGCCATTGTACATTGAGTGATCATGTATATGCAACGAATAAAAGCTCTTTCAGGTAAATCAAAGCAAAAGGGAATAAAAGTAGGATTACAGAAGGAACTAGGAAAGCTGAAGGCTTTGGCACAGAAAAGACAAAATTTAATATGGATAATATAAGGTTATGTGCTTGGGCCAAGAATATTTAAAAATTTTAAAATTACGTATTTTACTCTAGTATTTAAACCGAGTTTTTCCAGCACAAAAAATGTGCTGAAAAATCCCCCTCGGCTTATACTCAAGTCACTGTCGGCACTGGGCGCTGCGTGGCCCGGGGCGCCGACAGGGACGCTTCAGTTTATGCGGCTCCTCAGGGAGCGCAATATAACTGAACGCCGAGAGTACGCCGGGCAGTGTCGGGCACTGCGATGGCCCGGGCGCTGTCGGCTATGTTCTTCACTTGTATGCGACTCCTCCGGAGCACATAAAAAGTGAACAGATACCACTGCGGAGCAGAGAGCGGGGCGCTCCTTGCCCGCAGTGGACTCCCGGGCGGCCGCAGACTCGCGGCTGTCCCGAGTTTCCGGCACAGGCAGCGTGTGTCATTTACGCGGCGTGCGCGGCTGATGGACATCATGCGCCTGTGCGAGAAGATGAGGGAGAGCGCGCCGGGAAGGCCGGACAGCGAGGGGAGGACGGAGCGCGGGGGAGCCAGGTAAGTGGGTTTTTTTTGTTTTAAAATGCTGCCTATGCCTGCCTATACCCTGCCTATACCTGCCTAGAGGGGCCTATATAACCTACCTAGAGGGACTATGCCTGCCTATAACCTACCTAGGGGGACTATGCCTGCCTATAACCTACATAGGGGGACTATGCTTGCCTTAAACCTACCTAGGGGGGACTATACCGTCCTTAATGACCTATACTTGCCTATAAACCCACCTAGGGGGACCTATACCTGCCTATAACGACCTATACCTGCCTATAACCTACCTACGGGGACCTATTCCTGCCTATAACCTGCCTAGGGGTACTATACCTGCTTACCTGCCTTAAACCCGCTGGGGACCTATTCCGCCTATAACTTGCCTAGTTGGACCTATACCTGCCTATAACTTGCCTATGGGGGCAATTACCTGCCTATAGCCTGCCTATCGGGACATATAGCTTCCTATACCTGCCTATAACGACCTATACCTGCCTATAAAATGCTATGGGGGACATTAAACTGCCATACCAGCCTATATCTGCCTATGGGGGACATTAAAATGCCTATACCTGCCTATGTAATTTTATTGGTATCTATTATTATTTTTAAAATTCACCCGGAGCCGCTGGGATTTTTCCACCCTAGGCTTATACTGAGTCAAAAAAGCTTTCCCGTTTTTGTTTGGCCAAAAGTAGGTGCCTTGGCTTATACTCGGGTCGGCTTATACTCGAGTATATACGGTATGTAGTAAAAAGTATGTTACTGGGTAAAACTACCACTGAAAAGTGATGGACAGTCAGCTCAACTTTAATGATCAGTGCCAGGCAAATAAAATCATGGGCTGCATTAAGAGGCATAAATAATCATGACAACAATTTTTTTTTGCCTGTGTACAAATTGCTGATGAGGCCACACAGAGAATATTGCTTGGCTGCAAGTTTTAGGCCATTTGTCATAAAGTTGCATGAAGGCGGAAGAGGCTGTTACGGTAAACAGTTTAAGACATCTGCAGTTTTCAGCTTGCCAGTTTTCGGGAAATACACTATCTCACAAAGTAAGTACACCCCTCACATTTTTGTAAATATTGTATATCTTTTCATGGGACAACACTGAAAATATGACTGATACAATATTAAGTAGTTAGTGTGCCGCTTATATAACAGTGTAAATTTGATAACATCACTGAGCTGGTAGATGTTAGAGACCTTGCACTTCTCCGCCTTCCATTTGAGGATACACCAAAGATGCTTTATAGTGTTTGGGTCTGGAGACATGCTTGGCTAGTCCAGCACCTTTACCCTAATTTTCGTTAGCAAGATAGTGGTCATTTTAAGAGGTATGTTTGGGGTTGTTATCATGCTGGAATACTGCCCTGCAGCCCGGTTTCCAAATGGTGGGGATCATGCTGTGCTTCAGTATGTCACAGTACATGTTGGCATTCAAGGTTCCCTCAATGTACTGTAGCTCCCACAGCCCGCAGCACTCATGCAGCCCCAAACCATGACACTTGCACCACCATGCCTGACTCCAGGTAAGACACACTTCTCTTTGAAATTCTTACCTGGTTGCTGCCACACACACTTGATACCATCTGAACTATATAAGTTTATCTTGTTCTCATCGGACCAGAGGACATGATTCCAGTAATTCATGTCCTTAGTCTGCTTGACTTCAGCAAACTGTTTGTGTATTTTCTTTTGCAACATAAACTTTAGAAGAGTCTTCCTTGTGGGACAACAGCCATGCAGATCAATTTGATGCAGTGTGTTGCATATGGTCTAAGCACTGACAGGCTGAGCCTCCACCCCTTTAACTGCTGCAGCAATGCTGGTGGCACTCATACATTTACTTTGAAAGGACAATGAGGGCCACCTGTATGAAATTTGGCGTTTAAATGCCAAATTTCATGCGCATAATAATAGCCTAGAATGTGCCTGATTTATGAACCCGCTCTACAGTGGGTCATAAATCAGGCGCATTCTAACGCTAACTAGACATTTCTGTCTTAGGCATACCCCTTTCTGGCTCAGGTATACCACTTTTGTTTACCAGCAGTAATGCGCCTAGAATTGCTGCAGCCAAGCTATAAATCTATAGCTTAGTATGGTTCTAGTGCACCCCGCATGCCGCCCGAAATCAAGCGCATTACAAAGTGCCTTTTGCACTTTGTAATGCGCCTGATACTGCCATACAGGAGGGTTTTCAGTAATGTGAAGGGGGCTGCGCCTGACGTCTGGCTGAAAATACGCCAAACTTCTGGCGCAGCCCCAATCATACATGTCCCCCTAAGTGTATAAAAAGTGCACAAGGGTTTAAAAAGCATATGTGAGGAAGAAATTATAGGTGGTATTTTTGTTTTCATATCATTCAGGTTTATTTGTTCATGTCAAATGAGTGAGTAATGGTGCAAGATGCCGGACAGCGTAAATATTACATCCTATACACAAACTAGGCATAGCACAATGGCGAAAAATAAGCAGCCAGGTCTGTTTGACATATGGTGCCTCTTCAAATAAAAATCACAGAAAAAATGGGACATTATTTACTTAAAAATACAAACACAAGACCATACTTACAGCACAATGGCTGGACAATAGACTAAACCCAGTAAGCCCCAATATTACTTGGGAGTGATATAACAGGTGCAGAGAATTAATGAGTAGTGTTGAGCGATTATTATCGACAAAGTTGAAATCGGCAAGGTTTTTATGGTGATCGAAATTTTTAGATCATGCGATAATTAAGGCTAAAATTGTGATCATCTATTGATCACGCCTTTTCGGGCTTAGAAATTTTGGGGGCGGCCGCAAATCGATTCAAAAATGAGCGGGTGAGAGTGTGTGCGACGTCATGTGGGAGTGTATGGTTGCGATGGCGGGAAAAAATCACATGCCCTTTTTTTTACTAAAAACAGCTTTCCTTTTTGCCTCATTGTCTTCGCGTTAAAGGGGAGTAGGACTGCGCTCGCCTGGGGCCCAAAAACAGTCGCGAAATTATTCTATTTCTGCCAGAGAAACCCTTACTTTAGCTGTGATCCTTACAATTTGTTGATTAGGTTTGGAAGATTTTATGTAGTTGGTAGAGAATTTTAAAGGAGATTACCGTGTAAAGTCACGGGGGGGGGGGGGGGGGGCCCCCGGGTCGAAACAGAAAAGCTCTTAAAAAACAGGAAAAAAGTTCCCCAAAGTTTGTGTAGACATTGCACTGAATATCTTTTTTTTACCGTTTGTTTGAAATTTTTCCCCTGGATATTGGGCAGCCTGAATTTTTAGGATACACATATTTCTAGTAACGCGGGGTTCGTTTAGGGAAAAAACTCCACTTTTTTTATGTTTTCATTTTCGATAGGTATTAATTTTCAATTTTACCCATTCCACCTTTGTTCATTTCCCCTTGCATTTAAAATCTAAAAAACAGAAATTTTTTTATGTCACCACGGTAAATTGAAAGGTGAAAAAAATTTTCGTGTATTATACGAAAAAAACAATAGTTTTTTTTGACTTTGGCCACTAAATTTTGTTATTGGCAGTTGCACGAAATTTTAAAACAGCAATTTTATAGTCGCCAAAGGGGGTGTTTTGAAAGGTGCAAAAAATACGTGTAATCGAAAACTAAAAGTAGTGTTTTTTGATTTGGCGCACTAAGTTTTGTTTTTGACGCAGCTTGCACGTAAATTGAAAACGCAATTTTATAGTCACCAAGGGAAATTTTAAAAGGGTGAAAAAAAAATACCGTGTTTTATCGAAAATAACAGTTGGTTTTTTTTTGACTTTTGCCCAGTCCAGATTTGTTGATAGAGACCCTTGCAGTTAAATTTGAATCAGCAATTTTGTTTTTGATTAGAGGGATTTGGAAAGCTGTGTTTTGGGTCTTTAATAAGGATTTCCAAAATTTCCATACCTTTAAAATTTTTTATTTCGAACATTAGAGCGAAATGCGGTGGTAAGTGAGAAAAGGGGGGGGGTAGCCAGGGGTGGGACGGGGGGAAGGTGCTCCTTCCGTGCTGGGAAACAGCATCCCAGGGAGCGAGTTGAGGACCGTCAGCTGTCATCGTGGGCCCAGGGCCCGGGAATTTCAGTAACGAACAGCGCCGCCAATCTGTCCTTCAGTGGTTAATGCCCTGCACCCGCATTTCTTATTTCCGCCCTCCCAGTCAGGGCCACAAAGTCGTCATCAGCATCTCGCATCTGCCAACATGAAGCAGCCAAATTTTAAAACTTGTTACCCCCTGTGGATAACCATTGTTAAAGACTCTATGATGACAAAATGGGTTTGGGGTCAGAAGGCATGTTAAAATAAGAGGATGATTTAGTTGCTCTGACGCCAGTTACTGTGCCTCAGGGGAGGAGAGGAAAGCCGGTAAAATCGGCAAAATCCCGGGCGGTCGTAACGTTTTGCGGGCCCTTTGCTTGTAGCCGAGTTTTGGGGTGCGAAAGTCAGGAGACCAAGTTCACCTGTGTTGTGTGATGATGAGAGACATTGCTTTCCCATCTGGTTTTTTCCCGAGAATTTGCTTGCGAGGCTTCATCAGTGGCGAGGAAAAAAGACGAGGGGGTAGGTCAATACGGGTCCCGCCATAAAAAGGGAGGGGGCGGCAAAAGAAGTCCGCTGAATGACCCGCCAGCCAGGGTCAGCGAAAACCCCCCCCTCTCGTTATCGCCTTTTAAAAAGGTCCAGGCCCTTTTAAAGCCGGGGCCTTCTTTGAGCAAGCTCTGATTCCCCCAGCGATGTTATGCCGCCTCTGCCGTAAACGCATAGTAGAGGCAAAACCCTTTAAAGGGGTTAAACCCAAACCCCCAACATGTCTAGTCCAGCGCAAATGCATGAGTTGAAATGGAGGGAAATTGGCCCAAAAAAGGCCGGGCCCGACGCCGGGCCTCCAACCATGTCACACCCTGTCTCCGCCCCCTCCCCCTCCCAACACAAAGGTTTTCAGCTGCCAGTTTCGAGTCATGATCAGGGATCGCTCCGCTTAGCCTCCATGTCGCAAAATACCACAGCACCACCAGAGACCCCCCTACCCTTCTCCTTTCCCCCAGTTTGACGACTGCCGCGTACAGCGGCCGTTAGCAGCCAGTCTTCTGTTTTCCCGGGTTTGGGGGGAGCAAAGAAAACACATTAACCCCCAAAAACCACCCCAAAAAGCCAAAAGAAAATGAATGTCGGATTGCCAGGCTTTTGGCTTGGAAATTTTCCCTTTTCCCTTTGGGTGGCCCCAGATGGGTTCCCCCAATCAGGCCCCTTTGGCCTGCCCCCCAATACAGATGCTGAGCAGGCTTTTTTTCCCCAAAAAAGCCGCCCCTGCCTGGCCAGCCACGTGTCATCTAAAATTTCAAGCGCATTGTCGCATCGTGGCCGGAAAAGGGCCATTCCCCACCGAACATGGATAGTAACCCGGCCAAAGGCGCTTATCTCTGTGAAGCTACTGGGTAGCGGGGGATGTCTGGGGGGACGGTGGTTCAGGCTGGGCGCACGCTCTTCAAAACCCGGAGGGTGGTGCAGGGCTTTTCCCCCAAGGTCTCGGGTGGCATCCGTGCCCAGAAAACCAAGGTTTTAAAATTTAACGTCTTGGAGACCGTCCCAACGGGTTTGGAGCTGTGGAGGCTCTCCGCAACGAGACCGAGCGCTGGCTGGGGGGCAAGACTTTGGCCGAAAAAGGTGGTATGCGATAACGGGCGAAATCTGTGGCCGCCTTAAGATCGGTAGGCGGGGAGCACTTCCCTTGTGGCACATGTCTAAACCCTGTCGCCAGAAATTTCTAAGAGTTTCCCGGGGGGAAATGCCTGCTGAGAAGGCTCGGGTCTGAGTTGCATTTCCCGCCGTTCGCCCCTGCTTTCCGGTGGCTGCGTTGCCGGTCACCCGGCCTCCCCGTCAACCGTCTCATTTTGACTGGCAACACGGTGGAATTCCCCCCTCCACATGCTCCAGCGATTGTGCAGCAGCGCAATGCCATTACGCAGTACGAAGGGACACATGGCCCGACAAGCGGGTGCGGACTGGGGTGTGGAGGAGGGGGAAAGAGCTTCCCATCCTTGCCCGTTTTTAAGAAGCCACCCCAAAAAGGTCATCGGACAATGCCCCTTGTCAGATGGCCCTTGTGGTGATCTTAGTTTTGGAACATCGTTGGACCTTGAAAAAAGGTCCCGGGAGCGACGGGGAGGAGGGCGGGACAAAGATGGGAACGAGCCTTTCTCCGCAAATCCACAAGGCCCGACGTTTCACAATTTTTTTCGGTCTTATTGGCAGTGGTTCGGGGTCCGGCTAGTGCAGGTGGGCATCAGCTTTAGGGTGCATCATCTCAGGCAAGTCAGGGCGTGTTGAAGCTGGCCGGGGGGGGGGGGAGGGGAGGAGGGGAGGTATTCCTGAAAAGTGTTACCGACGTCCCTGCCTTGGGGAAAAAGGTTGGCCGAATTTGGGGGGGAGGAGATGAGGGGGAAACCAGAGTGCTTGGATGCTCCATTCCCCCAAAATGATCCTCGCATTAAGGCCCCTCAAAAAGAACAACAGTTACTGGGTGGCCCCCCCTCCCGGTCCGGGACAAAAAAAAACTCGCACTTTCCTTCCCCCCACCAAATAAGAGTAAAAAAGAGGAAAAGGGACCTTGCTGTTGATCAACTGGAGGGCATTGTTGCGTCTGCTTCCGTTTTAAAATTCACGGGGGAACAACGCCAGCGAGTGACAGCGTAGAGGCAAGTAGCCGTAGCGGCAGCAGCGGCACGCAGGCAGGTGGCAGAAGCCTATTTGGGGGCCCCCTTTGGGAATCTTTTTTTACCACCCACCCCCGCTGCAATGAAAGGGCCCCCATACAACACCCCCGAGACCAGCTTAAGATATGGTGACGACTTCTGCTCTCCACGATGTTTTTGTTGTGTTCCCGGGCCCAATAGACTTCTGGATTCCAAAATGGACGAAGGCCCGAGCTGGCTCGCCCGCCATAGAGGTGTTGTCCTGCCCCCCCGCCAGCGATATCGAGGGAAATTGCACAGCCCGGGGGGTCATTTCAGACAAAGCATCCCGGGGTTCCCCCAGATAATGTGGATCGTTTGCTTTCATCAAGATGAATAGGCATGGATCTCTGATGATTTTGTGGCCCTAAAATTTCCCAGGTCACCGTTTTGTGCTGGTTCTTCACTTCCTCTCCAAAACAGAAAAGGTTTTCCCCTTGAAAACTTATTTTTAAAAAGATAATTTCTTTCTGCAAATTTTTATTCTCGTTCCCAAAGTTATTTTGCTGGTTTTGCTGTGAGGGACTGTAAGAGACACCAAGGTTTCTGACAAAATATTCCATTCCAAAAATATTCCATTTACTCACTTCATCTTTAAAATTTTTCGCTTGTAAGGTTTTTGGGGGTTTATGTTGCCTCACATTTTAACGGGTGAGAAATCATTTTATAATTTTTTGGGGTCAGTTGTTGAATACAGCAAAATTATGGTCCTTTGGAAAAGAAATGTGGCTTTTTTTAAATGGGATTTTCCCTCACAATTTTTTTAACAGTGGGGTGAGAAGATATTTTTAATTTTTGGGGTCATGTTGCGGGATTCGCAATAAATTTGGTCCTTTGGAACAGAAATGTGGTTTTAGTGGCATTTCCCCTCAAATTTTTAACAGGGGGGTGAGAAGTCATATTTATATTTTTGGGGGGTTGTTGCTGTAGATAAAGCTTAAATCATGGGCCTTTGGGAAAAGAAATGTGGTTCTAAGTGGCTTTCTCCCTCACCCAAATTTTTTTAGTGGCTGAGAAATCATTTTTTAATTTTTTTGGGGCTGCTGCTTTGAAAGCAGCAATACTACAGGTCCATTTTAAAAAAAAATTGTTTTAATAGACATTTGTTCTTCACAAAAATTTTCAAAAATGGTATGGGGCATGTTTTTTAAATTTTTGGGGGCATTTTTGCTGTGCATGCAGCTTATACAGGCCTATTATAAAAAAATGTTTTTTAAAGATATTTGTTTTCACAATTGTCAAAAGTGTTCAGGGTCATGTTTTGAAATTTTTTTGGGGGCATTTTGCTGTGACAGCAAAAATTACACTGGGCCTATTATAAAAAATGTTGGTTTTAAAGAATTTGTTCTTCCAAAAATTTTCCAAAGTGGCTCAAGGGTCAGCTTTGAATTTTTTGGGGGCATTTTGCGTGACATGTAGCTATACTAAAGGGTTTTTATAAAAAAAAGTTGTTTCTAACAGACATTTGTTCTTTAAAATTTTTCAAGGGGGCTCAAGGGTGATGGTGCTGTCAGAAAAAGGAAAGTAGGAACTGTAAATGGACACTATTTCAAAAAAGACTTTTTTGAAGATCTTTAACTAGCTATCAATCCCTGTATTTAGACAACCCCTTTAATATAATTAAAAAAAAAAGAAACAAAGACTTTAAAAATGGTTTTCTAGAATTAAACTACTAAAAAACTTTCATGACAAAATAGCTGTTAAAAAAAAAATTCCTCTGAAATTTTACAAGGGAGGTACAGGAAACTTGAAGATGTAGGTTATTGGGAGGAAATGGAGTATGGAGCACGGACAGAGACAAAAGTACAGAACCATTTCCTCCAGCAGTTGAGTAAAATGAGAAAAGAAAGCCCAAAAAAAAGCGCACCGGGGGGTAACAGGAGGTTAACCCCCCGTTTTCCAAAAAGAAGCTCAATTGGTCCCACTCATCGGGGGGCAAGCGTACCCAGGGGCTTGAATTTTTTACTGAGAAAAGGTGGGGGTTCTCACACTTCCGTCCCCACCCCTGCTTTAGCACGACAGTTTTCGTTGCTGCGTTTTCAGGGCATTTTTAACCTGCTATTAATGATGACGGGAAGCCCGCCTGGGCTCTCACCCCACCCACTGTAACTCCGCCCTGGGTCATGGGGCCCGGAAAGGTATAGTCAATGTCCCTTCAAATAAAAAGGTGGTTGAAAGACTCCTTTTTCCGGCACTTTTTAATCTGGGGGTCAGACAGGTTTAATGGTCATATGCGGTCCAGGAAGGGTATAGTCAATTCCAGTTCAAATAAAAAGGTGGTTAAAAAAACCCCTTTTTCCGGGGATTTTTTTTTAAACTGGGGGGTTTTAGACAGGTTTTTGTTATATGCGGTCCAGGACAGGTATTGTCAATGTCCAGTTCAACTAAAATGTGGGTTGAAAGACTCCTTTTTCGGCACTTTTTAATCTGTGGGTCAGACAGGTTTAATGGTCATGCTGCGGTCCAGGACAGGGTTTGTCAATGTCCAGTTCAACTAAAATGGTGGTTCAAAGACTACTTTCTTCCGGCACTTTTTAATCTGTGGGTCATGCAGGTTTTTAGGGTCTGCTGCGTTCCAGGACAGGGATATTCAATGTCCAGTTCAAGTAAAATGATGGTTCAAATAATACTGCCTTCTGGCACTTTTTAATTTGTGGGGTGATGCAGGTTTAAGGGTCATGCTGTGGTACAAGACAGGGATAGTGAATGGTGTGTGACTTTTTTTCTGTGGCTTTTATAGCCTAAGTGTGTTGCCTAAGATGTAGCAGGTATCCATTTGACTGTTGTGGCTGTTAATTCCAGCTTCTCCAGCCCTGTTTGGGTGTAAGAATGAAGGTGTTGTTGCTCTCCCATAGACTTTAATGGTCATCGGAGATGATCGACTATCGACTATCGAAAAACCTTATCGATGGTGGCCGACTATCGACTATCGCCCGATGTCGATAGCCAACGTAATCGCTCAACACTATTAATGAGCAGTAGCTCACACACCCATTCAGTAACTGAATAATAAAAAACTGCACATTGGATAAGTACCAGTGCACACCAGTATGTAGAAAAGCCACACTATTATACAAGAGGGAATGCAGAAATGCAAAAAATACTGATAAGACAACCACTCATGCCTACTATGCATGAGGGGAGTGGTTACTAGAAAAGAACCTAAATATCTAATAAATTAGCTATTACTAATATGCTGATATATTTAGAGAATTCACATCTTCAAGGGATATTCACATCTCAAAAGTGATGGCATATTATTAGGGTAGAAAATTAATTTCTGATCTGAGAATGAAGAGATCACAGCACAGCTCCTTCACAGTCCTCCATTGCACAGCAGCGCCCAGTCCTCAGCTGTGCAGGGGTGCTGCAGCACAACTATATTGAAGTGAAGGTAGCCCATGTTTGCTAAGAATCAATGGGGTTCCCAGAATTTGGAGCTTTATCAATTATAATGTGATAGCATATTCTTGAGATATAGAAACTGTAAGAAATTGGCGTCTGCACTACCTTATTCAATATATATATATATATATATAATATATATATACTCATACAATGAAAAACAATATCTTTCAAAAGTAGCAGTCTGCTTTAACCCCTTACTGCTGGAGCCAGTTTTGGCCTTCCTGACAGACCCCTGGTTTTAAAATCTGGCATGTGTCACTTTATGTGATTACTTTTTGACATTTTTACCTATCCAAGTGATTCAAAAAATGTTTTTTCGTGACACATTGTGCTTTAAGTTTGTAATACATTTTGGTCTAAAAAGTCCTTGTTTATTTGTGAAAAATATCCCGAAAATTTGCAAAAATGTGCAATTTTCAAAGTTCAAAAATGTCTGCGTGTAAGACAGATAGTTATTCCACTCAAAAATTTTTTTTTTTACCACATTAAGGGGCTTTTAGAAATAAGCAGTTTAATTTTTTAACACTTTCAAGAAAATTTGCAAAATAGTTTTTTTTTAAGTGACATCCAGTTCTGACATGGCTTTGAGGGGCCTGTATGTTAGATACCCAATAAATGACCCATCTAATAAACTATACCCCTTAAAGTATTTACAAAAGCATTTAAAAAGATTGTTGACCCCAGAAATTAAAGAAACGTGGAGGTGAAATTTGAAAATTTAACTTTTTTGGCAGATTTTAAATTTTTATCCATTACTCACAAGAACACGGTAGATGTGACCAGGTAAATGCAACTTAATATCGATTCCTCAGATTCTGACGTTTTCAGAGATATCCCATAGGGGGCCCTAATGCGCTTTTTGGCTCAACCACAAGCCTCAGAATTGAATGAGCACAATTAGACTCTGGGGTCTAATTTTCATTAGAATTTTATTTAGGCGCCATTACAGGTTTGCGGACACCCTAAGGTGCCAAAACCTAATAAACTCCCCTAAAATGACCCCATATTGGAAACTACACCCCTTGCGGAATATATCCATAGGTGCAGTGAGTATATCGACCAAATTTTTTACGCAATTTCTTCCAAGTTCGGCAATACCTACATGTGGGTGTAAACTGCTGTTTGGGCACATGAAAGGGTGTACAAGGGAGCGAGTGTTGTTTGGCTTTTGGAGCACAGATTTTGGTGGGCGCAGGTTGCATCTGCAAAGCCCCCAAAGTACTAGAACAGGTGAAACCTTCCAGAAGGTGCCTCATTTTGGATTCAACACCCCTCGGGGATCTCATCTAGGGATGTATTTTGCATTTTGGGCGCACAATTGTTTCGTAGTTTTTTTTAGCGTTGGGCCATGAAAATGGGTTCGCCATTATTTTTGGGCTTCATTTTTACAGTATTCGCCATACGGGATAAATGACAAGATAACTTTACTATGGGGGCCGGTACAATTACAATAATATAAATTTTATATAGTTTTTATGTTTTATTACTTTTACACAAAAGAAGTGAGTTTATAAAAAGTTGCGTTTTTATGTTGTCCTATTCTGACAGCCATAACTTTTTAATTTTTTTGTATACGGAGCTGATTGTGGGCTTGTTTTTTGCAAGAGTTGATGTTTTTATTAGTACCATTACGGGGTGCATGTGATGCTTTGATCACTTTTTATTAAGGTTTTTGTGAGGCATTTTGAACAAAATACAGCATTCCTGGTAGTGGTTTTTATTTTTTTACAATGGTCACTCTGCGGTGTAAATGACATGCTAGTTTTACTCAGCAGGTTGATACGATTACAGCGATACCCAATTTGTATATTTTTTTACACAATAAAAACACTTTTTTTCGAAAAGGAAAACACGTTTTTGGATCGCCATAGTCGGAGAGCCATAAGTTTTTTATTTTTCTGTTTACGGAGCTATATAGGGACTTTTTTTTGCGGGAAGAGTTGACGTTTTTATTGGTATCATTTTTGGGGGGACAACACTTTATGATCGCTTTTAAATCCGTTTTTTTGAAGGCAGGGTGAAGAAAATACTGCAATCCTAGCAGTGTTTTTTATTTTTAATAGCGCTCACTGTGCAGTATCCATGACAAGTTAGTTTTACTCTGTGGCTTGAGACTATTACGGTGATACCCAATTTATATAGTTTATGTGGAAGCACTTTTTTTTTTTTTAAAGTGTTTTTATTGTGTAAAACAATATTTATGCACCGCTATCTTGATAGCCATAACTTTTAAATTTTTCCGTATACAGAGCTGTGTAATGACTTTTTTTTTTTGCGGGATGAATTGTAGTTTTAATTGGCACCACTTTGATGTTGATATGAGTTTTTGATGACTTTTTACTCCATTTTATGTGCTGTGGAATGAACAAAAATCGCAATTCTGTGACTTTTTTTTTTTACGGCGTTCACCATACGGGTTAATTAACATGACAGATTTATAGTGTGGATCGTTACGCACGCGGCGATACCAAATATGGGTACTTTATTTATTTTTGATCTTTTTTGGGTCGATTGCCGTTTGTAAAGGGGAAAAGGGCGGTGTTTTTATTAATTTTTTGTGTTTTACTTTTTCACACTTTTCCCCAGATAGGAATTGTATGAACAATCGTCAGATCGTTCATACAATAGGAGATCAGCACACAGCTTATAGCTGTGTACTGATCTCCATGGCAATTGTCAGTCACGCTGCACACAATGCATTGTGGGCATGGTGACGTCACTGGATGACCCGGATGCTGTCAAAGGTGGATCTTTGAGTCCGCGGAGGCAGGCTCCACCTACCGCGGCAAGGGAAGTAAGGCCTAGGGTCACCAATCCAGAGGCTGTAGATGACAGGAAAAGGCCAGGGCCACCATGGGACGAGAGATGACAGCGGACACATTTTTTTCCCCGGGGGAAAATTTTTGGGGGGGGGGTTCGGGGGGGGCCCCCCATTTTTTTTCCCCCAAAAAAGGGGGGGAAAAAAAGGGAACCCCTTTTTTTGTTTTTTTTTTTTTAAAAAAAAAATTTTTTTGGGGGGAAAAAGGGGGGGGTTTTAAAAAATTGGGGGGGGGTTTTTTTTTAAAGGTTTTTTTTTAAAATTTTTTAAAAAACCCCAAAAAAAAACCCCTTTAAACCCCCCAAAAAAATTGGGGCCCCCCCCTTTTTTTCCCCGGGGAAAAAAAAAAAACCCCGAGGGTTTTGGGATTGTTTGCTTTTTTTTTTTTTGGGAAAAAAAACCCCCGGGGGGGGGGCCCCCCCCGGGGGGGTTTTTTTTTTGGGGTTTTTTGGGGGGGTTTTTTTTTTTTTTTAAAAAAGGGCCAAAATTTTTTTTTTTTTGGGGGCCCCCCCCCCCCCCCCCCCCCCCCCCCCCCCCCCAAAAAATTTTTTTTTTAAATTGGAATTTTTTAAACAAAACCCTTAGACCCCAAAACCAATGGGGAAAAATTTTAATTTTTTTTTTTTTTTCCCCCCCCCCAAAAAACTTGGGGGGGGTTTCCCCGGGGGCCCCCGGGGGAAAAAATTTTGGCCGGGGGGAAACCCCGGGGGGGAAAAAAAGGGCCCCAAAAGGGCAAAAACCCGGGGGGTTTAAAAAAAGGGGAAAAACCCGGGGGGGGGGAAAAGGGGGGCCCCCCCAAAAACCCCCCCGGGGGAAATCAAAAAAACCCCCTCCGGGGGCCGGCCCAAAAACCCCTGGGGGGGGGGGGGGAAAAAAAAAAACCCCCGGGGGGGGCCCCCCAAAAAAGGGGCCCCCCCGGGGCCCCCAAAGGGGGGGCCCCCCGGGGGCCCCCAAAAAACCCCCCCGGGGGGGCCCAAAACCCGGGCCTGGGCCCAGGGGGGGGGGGGGCCCCCCCCGGGGGCCCCCAAAACAGGGGCCCCCCCCGGGGGAACATTTGGGGGGGGGGGGTTTTTAAAAAAAAAAAAACCCCGGAAAAAAGGGGGAAAGGGGGGAAGGGAAGGGGGGCCCCCCCCTTTTAAAACCCAAATTTGGGGGGGTTTTTGGGGTTTTTTTTGGGGGGAAAGGGGTTGGGGGGGGGGCCCCCCGGGGTGAAAAAAAAAAAAATTTTTAAAAGGGGGAAAAAATTTGGGAAAAAAAAAAGGGCAGGGGGGGGAAAAAGGGGATGGGTTTTTTTGGGCCCTTTTTCCCGGGAAAAAAACCCCCCCCTTTTCCGGTCTGGTTTTTTTAAATTTTGCGCCAAAGTTTTGGTCTCAAAGAATCATAAATGTGTCTACTTCTACTAATGTGGTGCGATGCCCCAAGAACGCCTCAGAAACAAACAAAAGTTTGGAGTATGTCTGTTTTTTATATTCTTTATTTAATGGTTTTACTACGCTTTTTGAGGCCCGAAATTTTTGGCGCAGCCCCTTTTATCATGTCGCCCAATATGTATTTTTTTTGGGGGGGGGTACAATCAAAAAAAACTGGAGATACAACACTCAGGGCATATAGCAGAGGAATAAAGGGTAGCCCTATTACAAAATAAGGGGGAAAAGGGAAAAGCAAGAGATTACTTTAAAACACTATGGAGAAATTAAAGCTACCTTCCCCCATTTTTTCAATCAGTTAAAATTTGATGGGTTGCTTTGTTTTTTCAAAACCCGCCTGAAGAAAAAACAGGATAAAACTTTCCTTTTCCCCTTGAGCAAAATGGGAGCCAAAAATTTTTTAAATCAATTAGAATTTAGTAAAAAATTTTTTTGGGCTGCATTTGTGTGGGTGAGAAATTTGGGGAATTTGAAGGGGCTTTCCCGTTTGGTATAACTTTAGTATTGAGTGGGGGGGATTTGGGGGATGGTATCGGTCCTAATTTTAGCAATAAGTTAAATAATAGGGAATAATATCTGGGAATCATCTTTGCAGTCTGTAGGTGTATTAATATCTACACACAAAACAACTACCTTTATGTTTATGTACCAAATCCCTGAAAAAAAAGAACCCGCTTTTATGTATTAAAACTTTTAAAACCAAAATTTAAAGGGGAGTGTTCCCAACCAGCCACTTACTTTAAAAAAAACCCGTTCACTCTCCCCCAAAGATAGGGAAAAAAATTTTTGAAAAAACAATGTGCAGTGATTTAAAATGATACAAAAGAAAAAAAAAAAATTTTGGAAACTGTCATCATTTTTTATTTCAGGGGCAAATTTTCAATTTTGATGCATAACAAATTTTATTAATGGCACATACTTTTTTAGATAAACTAAAAAAAGAAATTATGAAATCATGTGATGTTGATAAAAAAAAGTATGTTATCACCCTGTAGGCTGCATTTCTAAAACATTTGTGGTACAAGTCTAAGGGCTGTTTTTTGGTCTATTTTGCACCAAAAATACTCTTGATACCATATGCTCTATGTAAATGAACTGTCATACACCTAAACTAGACATCTTACGCCGGGCATGACACATTACATATAGTAACAATGATATGCTGTGCGCTTCCATAACACAATGCGCCTATTGAGGCGCATTCCATACACTAGTAATGATATGTTATGTGCCTCCATTATGCAATGCGATTCGATAGGCGCATTACATACACTACCAATGACACACTATGCGCTGTGATTTGCTCAATGTGCCTTTTTAGGCGCACTAAGTTTACTATGCAAGGTATAACAGACGCCAGATTTTTTAAAGGATCGTACTTTCAGACGCACTTTACACTGATTTGATGCGTCTAAAAATGCCACGGTGATGCTAATTTTTGGACATGTCGCCCTAAATTTGTAAATAAGTCTGCAACTAAAAGGTAGTCTAGCTTCATTCTGTCCACACCTATATAGGTGAAGGGTCTCTCGTTTATTTGTGCATGTTTGCATTTGGATTTTAAATAGAAAGAATAAATTTTTTGATATATTTTTTAAGAGCCCGGGCTGCCCCCTGCATATATTTTTCTCTCCTCATCTACACCATGTTGTTTGCGAAGTGGTTCCTTTCTTGATTGCTGGTAAAAGGTAAAGTGCTTGCAGATCTCATTTAGCTGTTAGATTTGGTTTATTAAAACAAAACTCTTTTAAGATGAAATATTGAACAAACTGGAACAAAAGATGTTGGTTGTTCCCAGTCAGCTAGGTGTAAAGTTTGGTGCAACTATAAATAAAGTTGTTTTTTTAGGGGTGGTATCCATCAAGGAAGACCTCAAAGTTTTTTTGGACTAAGGAAGACATCAATGTGTCAGGACAGAAAACTTAAAGAAATATCCCTTGATGACAGAAAATGCACAACAAAACAAATGAAAAGCAAATGAGCAGTAAACAGCAGTCACTTCCTGTGACACAACTGTAAGAAATCTACAGGATGAATGGGATTTACATGTAGAAAAGCCAAACACAAACCAGCAAAACCACCTAAACAGTAGAAAACAAGGGTACCATTGTTTGAAAGAAAACAATCATGCAGTGTGGATTATTGGATAAAAGTGATTTTCAGTGATTAATCACTAATCTGCATTGGACAAGGAAGTTATATTTGAACTTTAATTCAATGCCGTTTTAAGGGTGCTTTCACATGGTGCATTTTTGGTGCAGTTCTTTGCAGAAATGCAAAGCATTAATCACTGTGCATTTCTACAAAAAAAGCATCAAACAATGCATCAAAAACGCACCTTGTGAAAACACCCTTATGAAACATATAAAGACCACAATTAAATTTACCCCCTCATTTATGACATGGGATTGCATGTCATTTATAGGACCAGGCGAGATAGCAAGCAGCAGTCAATATGCAGATGCACATAGAAGTTTTGGACCCTTTCTGAAACCATCAATAGAAAGTCGATTTAGTGACGATTAAGTTGTTTTTTCATTATGATAATGTACCTTGTCAAAGAGCAAAGGCTTTTAAAGTCTTTCTTTTGGAAAGGCATATTAGCTCAATGACATGACATCCTGGAAAGCTGATCTGTCACAGCACTTTTTGTACACTATTGTTTATCATTTCTACAGTCCATGCTTCCAAAAACTCAGGCCATCATAAAATCCTGAGAAGAAAATGCAAAGTGCTAACTGTGATTCTTTTTTTTTAATTAATCCTTAAATGTGTAGTCCAATTTCGGGAGATCCTCTTCACCAGCCGTTCGTTTCTAAATGCGGTACGGCAAGGGATATGAATGGGGAGGGCGGCGCTAGTCTTCCTTATTAATTTATATGGGAGTTCACACACTCGGCTATACTCAGAACTCCCATAGAGATGAATAAGGAGGACGGGACTAGCGCCACCCTCCTCATTCACATGCAGGACCGGACCACACTTAGCAATGAGAATTTACCAAAACGGGACTACCCTTTTAATTTTCTCTCAGCATTGAATAAGTCTATAATTTTGTTTCTACTGGTTCTGGGAAAAAAAATGATTAATTAAATAATTTACTTTTATTTGTTTGGACAATGTTTGAAGTATCCACAGGATGTTCAGCCACTAATCATAGTTTTATGTCACAGCTGTAATTTGTGTATTTGCTACAAAGTAAAAAAAATTCTGAGTGTAGTGATTTCATCATTTTTGCCAGGGGTTGTACCAATGAGGACAAGGGAGAAATTAACGTGAAGATTTCTGTATAAATGATGGAATACAACAACAGAGACAAAAGTCAGTGTGAGCAGAACCTTTCACCTGTGCCTTGGTCTATTATATAAATTGCTTCCACAATAGCTTGGTTTTGTGATGAAATTCTGCTTGGGTCATAAAATAGGGAGTATCTTAATCATAAAAACAATGAGCTTGACACAGTGTATCTTAAGTGTCACACCTTGTTAATACTGCATGCTTAGGAAAACTAGTGGTCAAGTCTTGTTTGTGTGGTAGACAATAATGATATTTTATTAAATTTTATTTACTATAGACATCTTCTGTAAAGATCCACCATATAAGCATGTTCCCTGATCACATGGTTTAGGACATGATTAAAATGTAATTTTAAGTGTATTTTGAGATCAGGTCTTCTTATATTACTATTCAGTTATATTCAAGTAATAAGGCTAAGATGATTTATGCTTTTCTGTATTCTATATGAATGTCACACCTCTAATTGTTTCAAAACTGTTCTCTTTCCAGATATATACAGTGAGTGTGGAAAAAGCTAACAGGTTAATGGTATTCTATTAAATCAAGTCTCTCTTACACTTGTCATTATCAATATTGCAGACTCGATTACTTCCAACGTGCAGTTGTACTCATCATGTAATTTTTGGATCTCAGCAAATAAACTGGCTTGGTTGGAAATGATGGAAAATCTATAACCTTATATTTTATTAGTTAAAGTGGATCTGTTATCAGAAGATACCTGATTAACATGCAGAATATTTTATTAATAGATCTACTGGGCTATTATACCAAACAACACAAGAAATATAATGTCATTTGGGTAATAGCCACTTAGAAAGGGTACAGAGTACTTGGCGGCCACTGTGTACATGGTGGCCATCAGTCAAGTGAAAGGGTCAGGAAAGGCGTTATCCTCATTAATATGGTAGATTCCTATCTATAAATATGCTGTATTATTCCTTTGCTACTATTACCAAACAGTACAATATCTTTCTGTATAATAGTCCAGCGGGCTTGTCTAGAATGTGCAAATAATAGAACATATTTTGATGACAGCATTAAAAAAATATAGCAAAGCAAACAATTGTTTTAGCTAATTGTTTGTATTTTTTCATTATATATAATTTTATTCTATTTTTTATGTGAATATGACAATGCCATCTTACCACACTGCTAAAATAGTTTTGTTGTACAGCAGTTACCTGGAGATTGTCATGGTCTAGCAATGTGTTTATTGGCCAGTCGAAATACATTTTATGACATTTTTCACCTATAAGAACTGCTCAGCCAAATACCACATTCCAGAACCTCAGTAAATCACAGTTACACATGCGCATTATGACCAAACAGCACAATTCCACTGTAAACCTGAGTAAATCCAATAATATAGTTCATCTTTAATTGTTTCATTAATTTAAGTGGAATCATTATCATTACAAATATTCATTAAGGTTTAGGTCTGAGCAACAGCTACTATATAAAATAGGCTGTTAGGCAAGATCAGATTGCATCTTAGTCTCAAATATCAATTCAAGGATTATTTTTTTGCAATTTCCGTAATTGTGGAGAAATTAAACATTTCAATAGTCTAAAAATAATTATTTATTGAACTATATCAATTCCAGTTATCGCTTTGTTTTCTTCCTCTTCTTTGACTGTGGTCTGTTACCTAGGGGCAGACAGTAGACCCGCAATGGAATATGTCTAAAATAACTTGACACCCAGGGCCTAGGAGACAAAAAAAGCGTATATATATATATATCAGCGTTATACCTTACTCTTGTTGTCAAAAATATAAAATAGTTGTTAAAGAGCACCTATCACCTTCAGAGAACCTTACGAAGTAATAGAAGACTAAAATCAAAACACTTTCTCAAATATATTTAATTATGGAAATGAAAGCATTTCAGCTGTAATTCTGTTTTGTTCTTTTTTTAAAAAAATCACTGGCACTTTAAGACAGGACTGAAGTCAGGCCAGGTCTGTTCCTGACAGCATGATAGATCACTATGTTGACAACTCTGTGAAACTTCCTGCTTCTGAGCTGGAAGACTTATCTGTGCAGGGGGGAGCCTGTAAATCTGTATCATCACTGTACACTGTGAATTTCTGTGCTGGGTGTTATTATAGTATCAGCAGTGTAATATTGATGCCTGTGTGCTATGGAGAAGGAGGCTGTAAGCAACAAGTAAACTCTGTAAGACATATGTCCTCAACGTGCTGAGCCAGTTATTGTACAGTGAGAGACTCAGATTAACCCTGTACAAGCAGCTGTGTCCTCAGTTCCCCCTACACATTTTGTAATTTTGTATCTCCCACAGAAGAAATCTTACCAGATTGTGATTTCTGCAGGACAAATTGAAAGTAAAACCTGTTTCCCTATAATATTAAGGAATCCCTTGCTAATGACATGTATGTGAGTAAAATCTTAAAATTTCATCTACTATACATTTCTGGGTGTTTGTGTGGTGTTTCTCTTTAAAGAAAATGTCTCTCAGATACTTAGTTACTGCAGAGTAAGAAAACATCTGTGGAAAAGAACATAGTTTTTTTTGCAGAACATAACAACCATGCGCTCAATATGCAATAGTAATGAACTATGCAGAAAGTAATTTGTATTTCATTGTGCAGCATAAACATTTTTGGTGATTTTATTATTTTGGATTTGTGCTATGAATTAACTGTTCAATTAGAACTGCATATGAATCTAACTGCACAGATTCTCTACTATAGTACTAGTGCAGCAAGTGGAGAGTTTTATCTGTGTATTATTTTAATACAAATCTTTAATTAAAGTGATAATTATAACATAGTTTATCCCCGTAAAATTACTTTCTCACTACAAAGATTAGCTTTCACCATGAAGAGACAGTTAAATGAAGACGTTTTCTAAATACATTGGTCAATAGATTTTGTTTTCGTCATGAGATAAGAGGCATTTTATGTGCTCTGAGTACACACAGGTTTCTATGGTTCCCTGGTTCCCTGACCATAACACTGTTATCTGATTAGAGGAGAAAGCAGAGAACAAGGAGTGATGTCACCATGGAAAGACAGAGCTCACTGAGCAAACTAATTGTCGCTAACAAGATTAAAGATAAGCAACTATTTTCAGTCATCACAGCACATGTTAATCACTGCTCTAGAACCACCCACAGCCTGAGGAGACAGAGTGAATGCAAAATTGCTTGCAACTCGGTGAAACAGGGTGGTGAGAAAACTTATTTAAAGAGGTTATCCGGAAGTTTAAAGATTCCATAACACACTATAAACAGTGTTTACATTGAACAGTAAAGATATTTCACTACCTTCATGTGTTTGTTTTGCCTCTTTATTCATCTTTCATAAGATACACTTTTTGCAGTGAAACTTCCTACTTGTGGATGTGTCAGTAGTTCTCCAGCAGCTCTATCCTACAAATCCCAGAATGCATTGTATTTACAATCTAGGACTTCCCTGCACCAATTCCCTAATATGTCTAGCACTGTTCAACTATGCTCTGTACACCCTTACATCATCATTCACAGACAGGTATACTTTATGCCCCCTGCATCTCTGCTCCAGTTCCATTCCTGGTCACCTGCAGCAGGCTGTGCATAGTACAGTGCACCAATCACAGTTTTAAACATGGTAAAAAAACATTCTTTCCTCGTCCTATAATTTATATAATACATGCACAAATATATTATTTGGTTTTTATATTTATATGCATGTGCTGTACATCCCCCACAGCAGGCGCATAGCTATCCCATCATTGTAAGTGATTGCTGTGGGGAATCTTGGCATCATTAAGCTTTCCTGTACACTGGATAGTCTATCTAGCATCCAAGAAAGGTGGGTGATGTCACATCCCCCACAGCATTTGGATTTTGATCTTAATAAAGAAGAGGCTCAAGCCCGCCCTGGAGATGGTGAACTGGTCTGAGGATTGTTGTTTATGGGAGCATGGTGGCAACTTTAGCAGCACATATTATTAGTGTGCGTGCAGGAGAGGGGAAGGGGGAGTGGTTTTTGTGGTTTCTCTGATGGCTAATGGGTGAGCACCTGAATTGGGTATGTACCTAACATGATTTAAAAGGAAATGTGCTTAGGCCACATGGTAGCGGACCTCTAATCCCTGATGAAGCCAGTTTAGCTGGTGAAACATGTTGGGGAGGTCAGGCATGACGTTTTAAATTGTGATTTCTCACCTCTGTCTACAAGTGCCGCCAGCTGCAGAGGGTATCAAAAGGGAGCCTTATTTTTCTTGTGTCCATTAGATTAGGGACGATTGCCCAAGTAGGAAGCTTGGAATCCCTTACTGGAGTTAGAAAATTGCTGTGTATATATAAGGCTTTCCTGTTGGTAGGTGGGATTCCACCAGACTTGATAATGGAAAAGGAGCTATTCCTTCCTTCAGAAGTAGAAAGGGTTAAATGGTGAAGTTAGAAATCAGGTTTTTAAATAGTGTGTATAGAGGTTAAGAGTTATACTTAATAAAAGTTATGTTTTAGTGTTTTATAGATAGAGAACTGATTTAGTTTAAGTTTGCCTATGGCAAAATAGTAAATATAGAGCCTGGTTTCAAAGCACACACACCGAGTGATGACAAAATGTTCATTCCGGCCAAGTGATCAATGTACATCACATGGTTTGCAGGAGGTAAATCATTTTTAATAAGTGTCAATTACAAAGTTCAATATAATAAAGTTGTGAGCCCTATAGTAAATAGAAAGATAGTCCCAGAAAACCCCTTTAAGCCCTGAAAAGGTCTTAACTAATACCTCGTATTTGGTATTTTTCCAGTATGTCATTTTTTTTTACAATGTTTTGGGCCATATTCACAGCTCAATGGCTGGACTAGACTGAACCCAGTAGCAGGCATCTCTGGCCTATATGCTACCTGGGAAAAATTTACAGGTGCAGCTAATTACTGAGCAGCAGCTTACATACCCCACTGCTAGGGGAACAATTAGATGATAAAAAACTGCACATTAACTTAATACTTGTTCACACCAGCATGAAAGATAAGCCACAGTATAATGCATGGGGAGATTGCACAAATGCAAAAATACCAGTAAAACAACCACTCACATACCCTCAATGCATGAGGGGGGTGGTTGCTGGTACTACAATGGCATATAAATAAGGCGATGGGCTAGAGATGCCTGCTACTGGGTTCAGTCTAGTCCAGCCATTGAGCTGTGAATATGGCCCAAAAAATTGTCGTTTTTTTTGAGTAAGTAATGTCCCATTTTTTGTATGTGTTCTGTAAATTGGCCCCTGTACCAACTAATCCCTCATATTTAACATTTTTCCAGTATGTCATATTTTTTATCTGCACAAGAATGATGGGAAGCGGAGGGTTCCTGAATTGGACACACAGAAAGTTCTTGGCAGACCGCCTAGTCTAATAAAATGGGTGTCAATAATAGGTTGTAAGCCAGCACGGTGTACCACACATATCTGTATTTATGGCACCCTTCTGTATCGCCTTATTTATATGCAATTGTAGGCAGGAAGTGGGGAAACCGCCATCTTTGTACACCCTAATGCACTGCATATAAAATGCATTAGGCTGTAGAAATGATCGCGCCCTGTAGTGGTAAAGCATCCTAGGGGGACTCAAAGTTAAAGGAAAAAAAAGTTTTCAAATGTAAAAAAAGTGTAAAAAAATAAAAAAATAAATAAGTTTCAAATCACTCCCATTTTGCCGTTATATAAATAAAACAAATAAAATATTAAAACAGTTACACGTATTTGGTTTCACTGTGTCAGAAAAAGTCAGATCTATTAAAATATAACATAATTTATCCTGTACGCTGAACACCATAGAAGAAAAAAATTCCAAACACCTAAATTGTGTTTTTTTAGGTCATTTCACATTCACTAAAAATTAGAATACATGTAATCAAAAAAGTTGCATGCATTCCAAACTGGTAACAATAAAAAGTACACTTCAGCCCGCAAAAAATGCCGCCTCACTCAAGTCCGTAGGTGTAAGTACAAAAAGTTATTGGTCGCAGAAAATGGCACCACAGCGCAAATTTTTGAAAATAGAAAATGTTTGGAATGTTTTTACGGTACCAAAACATAACAAAAACCCTACATGTCTGGTTCTGGCAGATTCATATCAACCTGTAGAATACAGATAACACATCATTTCTACTGAGAAATAAACGCCATAAAAACAAAACTCCCGCAAACGTGGCGTAAGTACGATTTTTTCACGTTTTGCCCCACTTAGAATTTTTTGGGCGGTTTCCCAGTATATCTATGGCAATATGAATAACACCATTAGAAAGTACATCCTGTCCTGCAAAATAAAAGCCCTCATGTGTCTATGTAGATGAAAAAATAAAAAAGTTATGGCTCTGGGAAGGCGGAGGGAAAAACGAACGTGAAAAAAAATAGACCTCGGCATTAAGGACAATAGGAGTATTGCTTACCCCGCCCACATACACTGATTGACATCTTTCCCTGTATCAGTGTAAGTACATAGCTAACTGACAATCACTGTGTGTGGGCGGGTTGACCACTACTTTCAGTTTTACTCTCACAGATCTTCTCTGCTTTTTTACCCAGAAATTCAGCATCAAATCACAGAATGCTATTGTATATCACAGAGCTCAGCTTCTCTCCCTCTGTCACATCCTAATCTCAGATAGGGCAACATCAACTACCTGACAGGTTCCCTTTAAATTAGACTGTCTAAACCAGGAAACCCTTTTTAGAATGTTCCTTTTTTTGTGGATGCTATAGCATGCAATGGTTTAGAAATCTTATATTATAACTATTACTGAAACTATATATATGTCTAAATTTGGCAACAAACTAAATAGAAAATAATCAGTTGAGATAGATTTCTATTTTTCTCCATCACATTATAGTTAACTTTTGTTGCTAGCTATGTAAACAACTACCTGCCATAAATCTACAGTCTGCTATGCCCTGTATGCCAAATATATTTTGGATATAAAATCTGTATAGTTAATAATATGTAGTTCATGATTATTCTCTTTATCTGTGGATCTGAAAAACAATTTAATATTTTATTTTATCAGCATTCACTTATCATTCTTACTTGCTTAGGCATTGGTTGAGAGTTATATATTGCAAACTCCGCCATCGTTCCCTGTTTTCTTCTTGTTGAAGGTGTTCTTGTTCCACTTCTTTACTTTCCTTCTCCTTACTCTGTTCTTCAAAGACAGCAAGCTTCATAGAAAAAAATGTTTATTAAATTTATAGACAGAACCTGGAAATAGCTGTTGTCAGTAGACATCTCCACATGTTACAAAATCTTTGCGTACTAGCTCAACTTCTTAATTTTATACCTAAATGTCTGCTTGAATTTCTAGGTACAAAGCCTAAGGCTCTAGTACCAAGAAATCCGAATGATATGTAACTTTCTGTTTTATGTCAGGTTCTAGGATGTCATGGAGAACCTGTGAAGATTCAATTCACCACATACATCAATATCGACATATTGTCTTCCTTGAATGATTGCGACTAAGGTCTTCACCCTCAACTCCCACAAAAGGGTCTGTATTCCGCTGCAGGATATTACCAGTTCTCTACCCTAGCACAGTCACCAATGGCAAGGATTGGTGTCTGGTGTGTGATACAAGAGGAGCAAGCAATAACTGGTATCAGTCAAATTAAGGGTTAAGGCAAGCAGAAATCAACTGAGTGAAGGTCTAACCAACATAGTAGCAGGCAAGGAGGTTAGCCAAAAGGATATCCAAAGTCAGAACCAGAAGACACAATACAAAATACATATATAACAAGTGGAGGGTGATATTAGCAATGCACACTGGTAAATTAAATGGGTTGTCTCACTACAAAGAATAGTTTTCAAAATGTAGGGAACACTAAATGAAGACATTTTCCAAATATATTGCTTTGTTCATCTTTCTTTGTTAAGGAGCTACAAATGATTTTATCAAAAAACAAAAGCAAAAGCTAGATAGGGTTACCTGAATGAAGGCTGTATCTTCCCACAAATGTGGCGTGGATCCGCTCGTGGCTACTTTCTGCTCCGTGCTTCGGACCAAACCGCCGGCCTCGCGGTAATACAAAGTGCAGAGAACAGGATATCCGGTGACGTGTAGCAAACAACGCCGCTAAGGATACTACGGTCCGTAAGTAAAACAGAAAACTTTATTCTTCAAAATATTAAAAGAATCCACAGTAACGCACGGCAACAAGGCAAAAGACCCCTGATGGTTGGCAACAGACGCGTTTCGAGTCGTACGACTCTTGCTCACTGTTATGTCTGTGTGGGTTACCTGGGTCCTATAAAAACCCGATTAAAACCAATGGAGACTTAGGGAGGGAATCATGTGATGTTAAACAGATAGTGAAAACTCCAGCAAATAAATGTATGTCCTGCTGCGTCAAATACATATCCATATGGTACTGTACTAATATGTTTATAATCTAAATGATACTTGTAATATTTTGTGCCAAAGGATATATTAAAGTTTTGACCATATTTTTAAATAACTGCGGGCTATCAGTATACTTTAATAAACATACAACATATCCGTACGGAAATTCAATCCGTCGGGTCTTCTTGTCCCCAGCTTGAAGATCCACTGAGCCTCCCTTTGTCTTAGCAGCTTCGTCCAGTTCCCCCCTCTATAGGGGCATAATACCTTGTCGATTACATAAAATTCAAAACCTGTTGTATTACCCTGGTGACATTCAAGGAAGTGTTTGGCTGCTCCCGACATTTGTGGTTTTTGCTTTTTGCATTCTTAGAGCCAACAGCAGTCATGCTGTCAGTACCATTAAGGCCATCCCATATGGGGAAATGATCAGGGCGAGACGAATTTGTTCTGAAGAGAAGGATTTTGCTATTGCAAAAGAAGAAATATCTAAGAGATTATTACAGAGGGGATACAAGAAGCAAGACATAGACAGGGCCTCTGACAGAATTGCACACAAAACACAGGCACAACTGTTGAACATGCCGCAAAGAAAAATCAACACAGGAAAACAACAGGAGGCCAATAAAATTACCTTTACAACAAATTTCAGCAGAAATTTTAATCAAATAAAAAGTGTTTTCAAAAAGAACTTTGGCATCTTGAGACAGGATAATATTCTTTCAACAATTCTAGATGAAGGTGTCCGAGTTACATCGAAAAGGGGCCAAACTTTGGGCAATATCATTGCACCCAGTGTTCACATCAGCCATCAAACCAGAATGGGAAAAGTTTGGCTATCCCAAAAGGTTTTTTTTAAATGTGGGGGTTCCAGATGCAATGCATGTGTAGTGGCTAAAAAAATCACAGAATTCACAGATGGGACCCAACAGCAGTCCTACAAAATTAACCATTTTGTAAACTGTGATAGCCATCACTGTATTTATGTCATAGAATGCACCCTATGTAATAAAAAATATGTGGGGAGCACAATTAGAAGGATCAAAATACGCATAATGGAACAAATAAATAGTATCAAAAAGCAAAAACCACAAATGTCGGGAGCAGCCAAACACTTCCTTGAATGTCACCAGGGTAATACAACAGGATTTGAATTTTATGTAATCGACAAGGTATTATGCCCCTATAGAGGGGGGAACTGGACGAAGCTGCTAAGACAAAGGGAGACTCAGTGGATCTTCAAGCTGGGGACAAGAAGACCCGACGGATTGAATTTCCGTACGGATATGCTGTATGTTTATTAAAGCATACTGATAGCCCGCAGTTATTTAAAAATATGGTCAAAACTTCAATATATCCTTTGGTACAAAATATTACAAGTACCATTTAGATTATAAACATATTAGTATAGTACCATATGGATATGTATTTGACGCAGCAGGACATACATTTATTGGCTGGAGCTTTCACTATCCGTTTAACATCACATGATTTCCTCCCTAAGTTCTAATTGGTTTTAATTGGGTTTTTATAGGACCCAGGTAACCCACACAGACATAACAGTGAGCAAGAGTCGCACGACTCGAAACGCGTCTGTTGCCAACCATCAGGGGTCTTTTGCCTTGTTGCCGTGCGTTACTGTGGATTCTTTTAATATTTTGAAGAATAAATGATTTTATCACCTTCTGAGGGCTCTCAGGTTTCCCAAGTGACTGACCTGTGTACTCCTTCTCCCCTGCTGTTTGTTCTATCCTCTCTCCATCTGAAACTAAACCTCACTAAGACTGAACTTCTTGTCTTTCCGCCATCTACTAACCAACCCCCCCCTGCTATTTCTGTTTCTGTATGTGGTAACCACCATTTCTCCTAGGCAGCAGGCCCGCTGTCTAGGGGTTTTATTTGATTCTGATCTGACCTTCTCCCCATATATCCAATCCCTTGCCCGCTCCTGTCACCTGCACCTCAAGAATATCTCCAAAATCCGTCCATTTCTCACTGTGGAAACGACTCAAACTCTCATTACTGCTCTAATTCTTTCTCGTCTTGACTACTGCAACTCCTTGCTTATCGGTCTCCCTCTCTGCAAACTCTCCCCTCTCCAATCTGTCCAGAATGCAGCAGCCAGGCTTGTCTTTCTCTCCAGCCGCTATACTGATGCCTCTACCCTGTGTCAGTCACTGCACTGGTTGCCCATCCAGTACAGGATACAGTATAAACTCAGCACCTCACCCATAAAGCTCTCCACAGCGCTGCTCCTCCCTACATCTCCTCCCTAAGTCTCTGTCTACCGCCTACCCGTGCTCTCCGCTCTGCTGATGATATCAGACTACATTCCTCAATCATCCGAACCTCCCATGCCCGCCTACAAGATTTCACACGTGCGGCACCACGTCTCTGGAATATGCTACCGCGGCCGATCAGGCACATTCACAACCCTCACAGTTTTAAGAGGGCCCTGAAAATACATCTTCTCGGTCTGGCCCACCAAGATCCCTAACTGCTATCACACACATCTGTCACTCCCTGCACTTGGGCACTCACAGGCACTTATCTGTATATAGATGTACAGTCTGGGTGGCAGGTTAATCCATTTTTCATGTAAACCACCCCCTATTTATGAAACATGGCCGGACCATTGTAAACTTGGCACTTCTTACCGTATGTTTCACCCATACACCCTAATAGATTGTAAGCTCTCACGAGAAGGCCCTCACACCTTGTGTCTCATTTGTAAGTACTTTTAATGTGTAATGACTGTATGTTTACCCTTGAATTTGTAAAGTGCTGCGGAATATGTTGGCGCTATAGAAATAAAGATTATTATTATTATTATTATCTGATAGCAGGGAGTGATGTAACCACAGGTTGTGGACAGTAGTGTGAGAGCTTGTGTGTTATCTGATCTTTCAGACAAAAGACTAATCACTCTACTGTTTACATTAGCTCAGAAGCTTCTCAGGACCTCAGAGAAGATCATTTATTTAATCTAGACTGATAAACAGAGAAGTCTGAATACATGTGCTCATATGGTAATTACAGACAGCTTGACCAGGAAGTGACAGAGCAAAGCAGCATTATTTCATTCATGCATCCTATGAAACTTTGAGATGAGACAACCACTTTAAGTTAGCAGGGACCAGCAAGCACTAGGGGACAGCAGAGAAGACACAGTGGGCATTAGGCGATTGAATAGCTGCATTGAACGGTGTACAGGCAGACAACTCCTGGCTTGTGACAAAGGCCCCTCCTTTACCACTTCTCCTAAGACACTGGCAAAGGTACAATTTGCAAATGAGTTCTGGGTTCTGAAGACAAATTGAAAAATAGAGTGGCGAACTGAGCAGCAGGGGATCAACCAGGCAAGGGAATGAAAAGTTCCATTTTTGAAAATTGTTCCACAACTGCCCAGACAGTTGAAAGAACATAGCAAATAAAAGATGAAATCCATTGCAACATGGGTGCAGGGTGCATCTGGAACAAGCAATAATAGCAGGAGCTCGACTGTGACACTTTATTACACTACTACTCACAAAAAGTTAGGGATATTTGACTTTCGGGTAAAATTTAAAGAAAACGTAAAAACTTCACGCTCCAGTGATATTTTATTCTGAAAGTCGGCCATTTAAGTGGTAGCATACAATGTTGATTTTCTCATCTCAAACAATCTAATGAAACAAAATCCAAAAACAGTGGAGGGTATGTGCCATCAAAAATGTTAATGTCTCAATAACGTGTCGTGTGACCTTGAGCATCAATTACAGCTTGACAACATGTCTCATGCTGTTCACAAGTCGAGTTATTGATGGCTGAGGCAAGGCATCTCACTCTTCTTGAAAGTCGCCCCTCAGGGCGAGGTTCAGGGGTACAGAGTTATGAGCTTCTTTGCGGTGACTCAGGTGATCCCACAGGTTTTCTAGGGGATTCAGGTCTCCAACAGCTGTTTTCTAATGATGCGACATCGATGAGCTGGAGCATTGCCATCCATGAAGATGAAATTAGCACTATGTTGTTCATGCAGAGGCACAATGACTGGATTAATGATGTTATTCAAGTAGTAGAGGCTGTCACTGTATCAGTCACAAAGTGTAGGACAGTTCTGTAAGGACATGGCTTCAGTCTTAGGGATGGCAATGGATAAACACTACCCTAAGAAGTAGCCAACAGTTAGTCTATAGGACAATTGCACAGCCTGTGGAGTGGCAACATCTTTAACTTTCAGAGTATGGCAAAGAAAGCCCAGGTAAGCCCTAAGCAGGAGGTTAATAGGTCGTGACTTGGAAGATTGCAAGTAGAAGAAAACAAATGCAGGAAGAGAAACACTGTTTAACTCAGCAGGACAATTCTCCAGATGTCCAATAAATCACCAGTATGTGCAACAGCAGCCAGAGAAGGCTTAGCTTCTAGCTCCTAACAAAGAACATGTGCATTTTTATAGAACAAGGAAAGAGATCTTGTCACGATTCAGGGCCAAATCTAGAGACTCAAAGTTACAATGCAGTACTGAATGGTCCCCTGAAAAGCCTGGTTCAGAAGATAATGAGAGAGTTCTTCAAGTGAGGAACAGATAAAATTAACCATCAAGTTGGAATCCATAAATGCTTGCATCGTAAAACTGTATCCAGGGTTGCTGGCATAGTAATGTTTGAGAAGAGTGGTCTTCTCTCATGAACCGTAGGGGCTAGAATTTCTGACATGATAGGGCAGCCCTGTGAAAACTTGTCACAAATAATGGTCACAAATAAAGACACAAATTATTGCTTTGTCTATGAGTACGTTCCTCTATTGAGAGTTTGAGCGAGATTGATCAGATTCAAGTTACCTTTCAGACTCAGTAAACTATTGTTGATGCAGGTGGCTAATGCATTGAGGTCATCTAAGGTAGTGGGAAGATCTTGGCTAGCTAGCTCAAATTTAATGTGATCATCCAGTCCTTCCTAAATCATAGCAATCAAAACTTATTTGTTTCAGGGAAGTTTGAAAACCAGAGTGTGGAACTGGACGACATACTGATTGACCATGGAGTTGCCAGGACACAGACAAAGAAGTGAAGATGCTGCAAAGGATACAATATCCGGGTTCTAGAATTTGCCCTTAATGCTTCTCTAGACAGAAAGAGGGATTACAAAGTCTGCTTTGACTCTGAAACAAATTGTTTGGACATTACCTCAAAGTGGATGTTAAACTAGTTCAGGAATCCTAAATATGCTACTTATGGAGGAGGCATTGGAAGATAGAGGCTGGGTTTGTCAGTAGCACTGGGTTGAGTTTTCTATTGGTGCAGCACAGTGGCAAAATCCTTGCTCTTAGAAAGAGGTAGGTCAGAGGGTTTCATGGCCTGATCGTATTTTCACAAAGCTTACTTGAAGGCAGATGGTGAATTTCTTGAGTTTCACATGGGATTGGCATTTGGCTGTCATGAGGAATAAAGTCTAAGGAGCAGTTGGTCTTTACCATTAAACCTGCCAGGGAACTCGAACTCCATTGCAGGATACTCCCAAGTCACTAGCCTCAGCACAATCTCCCACAGCACCAGCTGATGTCCAGTATGCAATACAGGAGGAGCAGGCAAAAATCATAGTAAGTTAGGCAACTGTTAGGGCAGGTGGCCAGTAAGGAGAGTGGTCAAGGGGACAGCAGAAATCAAAATTAGAGGACACAGTAGAAGATATCTAGATAGCAAACAACGGTCAGAGCTAATAGCTAGAAATTGTCAGAGTCGAAACCAGAAAACACAGCATAGATCACCATGCACTAGCGAGTAGCAAAAGAGACACACCCAGTATGAACCACATGACCCCTACCGGCTCCAAAAATACACAAAAATACATTTAACAGACAAGTGCATATTGGTCGTATTAGTATTAAATTTCACATTGAATTAACAGGATGTAGTAGGCTTAATAATTAGTAACAAGTTGTGCTTACTTCTTCTAGGTAACTTAGTGATCCTGCAATATATTTTGTTTGTACCAGCTTGTTTGATGCTTTGATGTTTTCTGACCTAGAAAAGAAGATATAAACAGATTAGGTCATTTTTTGAATTGTCAGGAAATTAGAAAAAAAGGAAGCTGTTTCATCAAATGAACATTATTGTGATTAACCTTTATATTCTTTGTTGCCTTATTACACATACACGACACAGCAGTACTATTTAGTCTGCTTTTTCCATAATTATAGACTTTTTAGACTACGTTGAGGACAGGCACTTGCGCAAATTGAACTGTATGGACCTCTGTTCTCTAAATAGGTGGGCTCCCAGAGGTGCCATAAAAACTTGATAACATATATTTCCTTTTCTGATCCAAAATGTATTCTAGAGGTCAGAGCTGGGATCCATACATGTAATTCGACAATAGTAAAGTGTTTTCTTCAAATATAGCAGTGAAATTATGTACAAAAGTGGAAATACTTTGGTGGAAACCCCTATTTCTCTGTTCTGAAAAAAAAATGTTATGGTAATGAAACGTGAATTCCGTTTTCAGCTTTTGAAAATAGCTTTGTCTTCTGCAATGGATGTTCCTGCATTATTTCACTGAAAATTCCCTTTGTCTCGCAGATTTACAGCACTGAGAAGACTTCAGCTTTATACAAATGAAGTGAAATTGTCCATTTTCTGTTTAGGATGCTCAAATTAAGACTGTCATGTAGGCTTACAGAACTGTAATGTTTGTCTCATTCCTGTGTTGCCTTCATTTATGTACAACTGAAGATCAGTTTGTGCATAAAATCATGCAGTATCGGATGTACCAGCATTGGCTTGTTTCATGAAATGCTGTCTTTAACCCCTCAACGACCACGCACCGTCTTTTGGCATCAGCCGGTGCGGGTCGTTCGTCTGCAGCGACGTCTTTTGCCGTCACTGCAGACTTCGGGGTGCTCTGTCGGGTGATCAGAACACCCAGTGGCCCGACAGAGCTCAGGGAACGGCTGCACAGTCAGCCCTGGGGACCTAGAGTAGCCCCAGGGCTGTCTGTGTACTAAGCCAGTGACTAGGACACACTGTGTGGTGTTCTGATCACTGCCTGTGTCAAAGTGACACAGATTAGAATGTATTAGCATATATGAATATGCTAATACATTACCAAGTGTTTAAAAAAAAAAAAAAAAAGTGAAACAGTTCTCCCTTCATGGGATTTAAAAAAAAAAAGTAAAAAACATAAAAAGTGTAAAAAAAATTGAATAAAAAAATAAATTAAATAAAAAAATATTTAATAAAAAATTGTGCATATATTACACACACAAAAAAACCCTACACATATTAGGTATCCACACGACCATAATAACCTGTAGAATTAATCTAACAAGTTATTAAGTGTGAAATGTGGATGGTGTAAAAAAGTAAAAAAACGAAACATTTAAAAAAATTTTTTAAAAAAGATTCTGCAATTACTTATAAGTGAACTTAAACTATTCCCCCATAAAGTACAACTTGTCCCGAATAAAACGAGGCCTCATACAACTTCGTCATTGAAAAAATAAAAAAGTTACAACTGTTGAAACTCAAGGAGGCAAAAACTAAAAAAAGGTTCTGGTCATTAACTACTTTTCAGGCCCGGGGCTTAAGGGGTTAAACTGTTCAATAATAAAAATGTTGGTGACTGCCTGTTCCCAGCCTAGATCTCTATAACTAGCAGGAGAGGAAAAATTCCTCTTCTCTGAGCAACATTACTAAGAATTTGGGAATAAAGCCCATTTCCTTCTGGTCAGGCAGTTGAGGGATCGATACCTCATGCCCTTTAAAATAATAATAAAAGTTACCCACCACTGAAGTTGCTTACATTAAATCTTTTTTTGACTCTTGCTATCCCCCAAAAATTTCAGCAGTGGCCTCTTCTCAATTGAATGCCCCATTATCCACAGAAGAGCAGACATACATAGTGAAGGAATTACCAATGGGTAAGCTTCAGTTCCTTCCATACCTTTACTATAAGAGCTTGCTCTCTGAGCTAGCTCCTCATTATTATTATTATTATTTATTTTATAGCGCCATTGATTCCAGGGCGCTGTACATTTAGGGGGTTACATACATAATATAAGTCAATTACAATAGTAATAATATGCTCGCTGTATTGGTTCGCCGATCCCAATCAGCCTTTCTTATTCGTACATCATGTTAATTCCTAAATTGGATTAAGACCCGAATAATTGTGCTAACTATAGTCCCATAGCACTGTTAAACTCAGACCTTAAAATAGTCATTAATGGGAGTATGCATTAAAACTGGTCTACAACTGTTTGGTTGCCTATTACAACCAATCTGAGCTTCCTTTTCCTTTTTTCAGAGCACTATATGAAATGAAAGGGGAGCTCTGGTTGGTTGCTATGGGCAACAAAGACAGTGGCTCTAAATTGTTGGCCAACACACTTTGGGGGACATGTATGAAAACTGTCTTAGTCTAAGACTTTATTTGTTGCCCATAGCGACCAATCAGAGTTCCCCTTTTGTTTCATATAGTGCCCTGAAAAAATAAAAGGGGCGCTCTGATTGGTTGCTCTGGGCAACAAAGAAAGTTTTAGACCAAGACAGTTTTCATACATGTGGCCCAAAGTGTTTGCCGACCTCACCTTATCCACAAAAAACAAGTGGGGTTCTTGCCTTTTTGACAGGGAGGAAGCAACACAAGAAGAATTATAAATTTAATTCACCTAATCAATCGGCACAGAGAGTCCTCTTGAGTGTGACTCCTAAATGGGCACTACTGTGTAGATATAATACTGAGCAGAACTTGTGACACTTTATGAACAATATTTGAGCTAGTGTAAGGAAATTTTAATTCACAGAGTGTTTCAAAAAGGATGCAAAATAATATCATCTGTATTTTTAACTGAAAGAACATAACACAAATTTATTAGCATAAAAATGCACCCTATCTATCCAAGTTTTATCTACACATGTTCAATATATTTGGTTTGATTTTCAGTCACTGGACATTTTTCAGACTAGAAAAGCAATGTTTGGTCTGCACATCCAAAAAGTTTTTTATTGAACAGTGAGCATAGGTGCACACTGGGGTGGCAATAACATACAAACACAATCCAATATCAGCAGCACTCAACTAGCACTAAAAACAGTCAAAAGGAAAGTATGAATTATTGGAAAAGCATTTCTGCTACTTTAAATACATGAAAATTTGAGGTTCTTAGTATACATTTTTGATCAAAACTGTAATAAGCCTACCTGCTGTCGACAAGGCGACCTCAATACAGATGGGAACCTACTCTATATATTACCTCTTTTGGTGACTGTTCAGACCTCCACCGGTTTTTAAATCAATGCAGAGTAGCTTGTAGCTAGAATCTTCTCTCCCTGAAATGTGGAGGTCTGAACAGGCACCAAGAAATTTTATATTAAAGAGTAGGTTCTCATCTTCATTGAGGTCGCCTTGAAGTCAGTTGGTGGGCTTATATAGTTTTGATCAAAAATGTACACTAAGAACCTCAAATTTCTTGTATCTAAAGTAGCAGAAATGCTTTTTCAATAATTCCTACATTCCTTTTGACTGTTTTTAGTGCTAGTAGAGTGCTGCTGATATTGGATTGTCTGCAAAAATAATCTTTGGACATTTTGATTGGTGCTTTGGACATTCACCTTTTGACCTATTAATCAAAGCCGTGGATTTTGAAATTACTTGATGTTGGATTGTGTTTGTACTGGTCATTTTTCATTGATGATACCTTAAAAGGGTATTCTCACCACAATGATTAACTTTTAACATGAGACAAAGATAAATAAAGATTATTACCAAATACATTGCTGTTCTATTCAAAGCTAGAATAGTTCTTGTCACCTGATTATGTATACAAGATCGTAATAATATAACAAGTTATAGTGACTAGGATTCTGGAGAGGGGTCGTTGATCCAGGGATTTAGTCTGATTGCCAGATTGGAGTCAGGAAAGATTTTTTTCCCTAAAATGAGGACAATTGGCTTCTACGTCATGGGAGTTTTTGGCTTTCTCTGGATCAACACTTTAGCAAAATAGGCTGAACTGGATGGACGTATGTCTTTTTTCGGCCTAACAAACTATGTAACTATGTAAGACTCCCTAGTTACCGACCACTTCTCCATGCTCTAGCAGCAGTGGCCGGTGATTTCACTTCCTGCTTATCAGCAACACAGGAACTTGTTTATGTTTCTTACTAACAAACTGTAACCCTTTAGAGCTCTATATAATTCTGTCCTATTGTTTAAATCCCTCCATCGCCAATGTCCTTGTAACAGGCTCAGTTAGGAATGGCAAATCTGAAATGTCAGTTACTGCTGTAGACCCACCCATAGCCTGAACAGGAAGTTTGAGCCTGAAGCTGGCTGTAAAGAGCAGGTTCTGTGAAACAGCATAGTGCGAACATCCCTTTAAAGGGTTTGTCTCACTACATCGATTCATCTTACCTCAGTCCTGTTTTCTTGGTTTAATTTTTTAATTCAGAGGCCCATTTATTAGCTTTACTGGCTTCTACGGGTTACTACTGGCCTGCAGTGATGAGCTGCTGGGGACACCAGGTCTGTAGCTATAGCGACCAGCTCTGGCAGCCTATCAGGAGAGATCGTACAGGTCTGTAGCTATAGCGACCTGAGGAGATGATGCAGCCCATACAAGAGGGGATATCTAGGAATTGGCTACATGGTCTGGAGGTATACAGACGGTATGATGGTATCATAGGTAACATAAAGGCCTCGTTCACACGGCTTATTTGGGCGCGGATTGGAGCCGTACTGCGCGCCGTATTTCCGCTGCAGTACGACTCCAATCCGTCCCAGTAACTACGGTAATCCACAGTTCTCATAGAGAACTATGGATTCCGTCCCTCCTCAGAAAGTGACATGTCAATTATTTACGGCACGTGCGCGCCGTAGATAATGACAGTCTATGGGGCTGGCGAGATGCCGGACCCCCGCCCTGCCCCCGCCCAGCTGCACGGCTGCCGGCGTAATTGCGGGGCGAAATCCGTCCCCGCAATTACGCCGGCAATAAGCTGTGTGAACCAGGCCAAACAAATAAATCAGCATCTGGATTATGGCAAATTCAATGTCCTGGACAATGTCCTGTCTTGAAGTTGTTTAGTGAAAGTATGATAGAAGTATATGAAATAGGATATTTGATAGTTTAACCCAATTCATTGCAATGCTTAGGGCCCCATTTGACACCTGCCTTTCAACAAATACATTGTAATAAATAATGTATGGGTCTCTGTCACAGATGAGATGATACAAAGGAATACAATTACTTTGGCCGCGTTGGTGCTGAATTTTCTTCTTTTATCCGTCTCATGTCCTGGTCCAGAATACTTGAATGTGAACCACGTAGTTTATTTCTTTGATCCTGTGAATGACAGCACTATAAAACATGGATGTCAAAGTCAGATGGCTGAAGGGAACAAGTACTACTAAATACTACTTCAATGCACTCTGGGTGGGACTTCTCTGAACAGAAAATGTGTTGCACAGCATATCCATAGCATATACTATATTAAAGGAAACTCATTTTGTAAAAAGTGTATGTTTCCTTAACAAAACTTATGGAAAGACATATTTGCAAATAGATTTTTATACACAATAATTAGTATAAAATAACAGAAAAATAGCAACATTAAATGGAAATAAACCGTTCATTGTCTAAATTGTCTTTCGTCCATATCCTCCTCCTTCTTCTCCTCACGTCTCCTGAAGCTAAACGTGGAGAAAACTGAATTCATTTATCTTCCACCATCCCACTCCATCCCACCACCTGATCTCTCTATCACAGTCAATGGCTACACTCTCTCACCAGCTCTACAAGTCCGCTGCCTTGGGATAACTCTTGACTCCAATCTGTCCTTCAAACCGCACATCCAAACCCTCACCTCTGCCTGCCGCCTCCACCTAAAAATATCTCCCGTATCCTCCCCATTCCTTAACTTCGAAAGCACAAAAAAAGCTGGGGCCATGCCCTCACATTTCACGACTAGACTATTGCAACATCCTTCTCTGTGGCCTCCCAGCTAGCACTCTCGCTCCCCTCCAATCCATCCTTAACTCTGCTGCCCGTCTGATACACCTGTCTCCTTGATACTCCTTTGCCGCTCCCCTCTGCCAATCCCTTCACTGGCTTCCCATTGCCCAGCGATTCCAGTTCAAGTTAGTAACCTTGACTTACAAGGCTCTCCATGACCTCTCCCCTCCATACATCTCTGCCTTAATCTCCAGATACCTCCCCTCACGCAATCTCCGCTCCTCACAGGACTTTCTTCTCTGCTCTCCCTGTGTCATCTCCTCATATAACCGTCTCCAAGACTTCTCCCGTGCTTCCCCCATACTCTGGAACTCACTGCCCCAACATCTCAGACTCTCCCCCCACTCTCACCAGCCTCAAAAGCAACCTGAAAACCCCATCTCTTCAGGATTGCCTATAACCAACAATAACCCTGCTGTCACTACACTATCCACCATGTCTGACCCTCACCGTCTGTCTCTTCCGACCTTCCTTTTAGAGTGTAAGCCCTCACGGGCACGGACCTCTCTCCTTCTGTACCAGTTGTTAGTTATTAATTTGTCACCTTTGTACTTGTTTGACCTATGTTATGTATGTAACCTGGATGTACAGCGACCTGGAACCAAGGGCGCTCAAAAATAAATAATAATAATAATAATTGCTGATAAAGAGAACATTAAAACAGTAGAGTATCTGGTTATTGCTCCTAAAACTGTGGTCAGAAAGGATTCACTGTCCCCAATAAGGTCTTAGTCCCGTTATGACAATGGGCACTGAGGATGGATAGTAGAATTGTCACAATGGGCACTGAGGACAGATGGTGGATCCCCAGGTCACCAGGTAGGGATGGCGTAACCTATGTCAAGAAAGCCGGAACAGGGGAAATGCCAGCAGAGCAAGCAGCAGGAGCAAGAGTATGCAGAGGATAGGGCCAAACCCGAGTGCGGCAAGGAGGATGGTGAGTACTGGAACGGGCAAGTTGAGTGGCTCATGGCCCGCCGCAGAAGGAGGAAAACGAGCGTGACCATGTACCGGGTATCATTACACCCATTATATGGAGACTTCTCTCCCCCGGTTCTGCTGAGTCCAGAAAGGTACTATAATCCATACAATTGTTAGGAGTTATGATACAGCAATATTTGTATCACCTTTGTTTTATAGGAGACCAGATATGCTCAGTACTACCAGTGGATGGCAATATTAGAGATTGTTCAGATCATGTGGGTTATCTCTCTTTGTTGTTTACTCCAGGAAAAGCTACCAGAGCACACATAAGCAAATAAACAGAGCTCTACTGGAGTGACGCCAGAATAGTGTCATTTCAGGCCCCTACTTGGCAATATATTACTGTATGCCACAAAAAATAAAGTACTTTTTTTATGGATTTTGGCGCTAAAATCCTTATTTTTACGGATTTTGGCACTAATATAGTTATGTCGCTTTTTCTGATAAAAATCTGTTTTCTTATGGATTTCGGCACTACAATACTTTTGTTTAGTGATTTTGGTGGTAATAGAGTTCTCGCTTTTGTCACTAAAAATAAGTTTTTTCACAGATTTTGCCGCTAAAGTCCATGTTTTATGGATTTTGGCGCTACTGTTATCTCGCAGTTGCTGCTAAACATCCGGCTTTTTACGGATTTTGGCGCTAATAAATTTATCTCCTAAATCTGTAAGAAAAAAGGATTTTTAGCGACAAAAGCGAGATAACTTTAATAGCGGCAAAATTTTAAAAAAAACGTATTTTAGTATTAAAATCCGTAAAAAAAAAAAAAAAGTATTTTAGCGTCAAAAAACATATTTTTAGCGACAAAAGAGAGAACTTTATTTTTGCGGATTTTGGTGCTAAAACCCATAAAAAATGCGTATTTTTGCCAACAAAAGCAAGATGAATTTATTAGCGTCAAAATCTGTAAAAAAATATTTTATTGCCAAAATCCGTAAACAAATTATTTTTAGCGACAAAAGCAAGATAACTTTGATAGGGCCAAAATCCGTAAAAAAAACGTGTTTTAGTGTTAAAATCCGTAAAAAAAAAGTATTTTAGCGCCAAAAAACGTATTTTTAGCAACAAAAGCGAGAACTTTAATAGTGCCAAAATCCAAAAAAAAGTATTTTTATCAACAAAAGGGAGATAACTTTAATAGCGCCAAAATCTGTAAAAGAAAAAACATTTTAGCGCCAAAAACGTATTTTTAACGTCACAAGCGAGATAACTTTATTAGCAACCAAGTCTTCCAAAAACAGGATTATAGCGCCAAAATCCTTTAAAAAAAACGTATATTTAGCGTCATTAGAGCAAAAATCTTGAATTGCGCAAAAAAAGTTAGCGACAAAAACATGATCACTTTATTATAAACGGTACGAACGAGGACATATCAAACACTTGTATGCAGAATTGAAAAAAAGTATAAACTGTAACACCCACTATAGGAGGGACTAATCTCCGCTTTACATAGACTCCTGTAGTAAATTTTCTGCCCGGCTCTGGCGTTTTTTAAAACATGTTACAAAAGACGACCAATAAAAAAACAAGCAGAATAAAGAAGCTCAGTGGAGACAGCAGGACGTTTTTACAATAGAAGTCTATGGGAGATATTTTCAGTCGTTTTTTCAGTGTTTTTAGAAAATGAAAGACACTGAAAAAATTTTACTTTTTTTCTGTACAGTGGCGTCATAGCCTAAGGAAACAGTGTGACAGAGTTAACCTGCTGCTTCAGCCTCCTCCTCCATAGCAAACAGGTATCTATAGCACACTGCTGCTGGTGTGCACATGATGAGGATTTACAGGCTCCCCCCTGCACTGTGGACTCTCCCAGCTCAGGAACTTTCAACTGTCATCACAGTGATCCATCAAGCTGTCATGTGCCGACTTAACCCGACTTCAGAGCTGTCTTAAAGGGCCAGCGCTTTTTTAAAAAACTGAAATACAGTTGAAAGGCTTTGGTTGTCCTAATGAAGCTTATTTGAGAAAGTGTTTGTATTTTAGTCTTCTGTTACTTCATGAGGTTTGTCTGAAGGTGATAGGTACTCTTTAAGGGGTCTCCTACTGATGAAGAAATATACATAAGGGGACAAATGGCCAGAGGAGGAGAGATGGGGTTTGCATGTGGGGCATATTGCTCCCACTTATGGTGCATGTTTATTTCTATCATATAATTGCCATTATTAAAGGGATTTTCTTACTACAATGATTAGCTTCAAATATGTAGGCAAAAGTAAGTAAAGACTATTAGCAAATACATTGCTGTTCTAATTTTTCTTTGTTTAGGTGAAAGAGGAGATTTTATCTCTTGCTTGTATACACAAGCTTCTCTAGGTTACTGATCCTTTCTCTTTGCTCCTACTAGTGTCCTAAAACATCTGTAGGATGGGCCTCTGTGTTACATTTTACACAGTAGAGCTATGCACACACTGCATTTTTCACAGCGGATGAACATTTGTATTTTACTGATCAAAAAACGTATGTTCCGCATAGATATTGTACATCACCTCAACAGTACACTATAATGAAAATCAGTGCACACAAATTTGCCTCTTCAAAAGCGCTCATCTATGTATATATGTATGTATGTATGTATGTAATACCTCAAAATAATAGTAATCAAATAGTACACCTATAAATATACAATACATGCTACTGTCATACCGTTACTAAAATAATTCAGCATTATCAAGACCATAAATCCTAATAATACCTAAAAAATAAATAATACTGTCATACCATGACCACATGAAGCCTCTACATAGTTACTACCAATTGTACACAGGCTCTGCAGACACATAAGTGATTACAATTCAGTTATAGCCGGTGACTCACAAGTGACATCTTCTCTGATGAGTAGGCATATAGGCACACCAGTAGGTAAGGATTTCCCCTGTGGGCTAGGCCAAGTCTGACTGTTTGAGATCTTTAACAAAATGTAACATAAATTCAAAGCCAAAGAATAACTAAAAACATGCAAAGCAGATCTTTTCATATCCCTGAACAGAGAAAAGTATTTTACCAGCCATATGTAAAAAGTAATGATCCCCTTAGATTATATATTGCTTTTATTCCAACTTTAACAGCAACTACTACAACCAAATGCTTACAATAATTGGAAATTATTTTTAATACTTGCTTTAGAGATTTTTTTCTTACTCTTTTTATAAAATTGCTTTAAAGGGGATGTATCGCTTCTTTAGTTCGGCTGATTCATACTGATCTCAGCTTCTCAACTCTAGAAATGCAGGGGCGTTTCTTCCCCTCCTAGCTGGGTGACATCATCCCCCCTTCACTGTTCATGCTGGCTCCCAAGACTCCCCCCCCACCTCTCTGAGTCCACTGTCACTGTGTCTCTCCCTATGCAGTCTGCTGTATACATACCACAGGTGCATTCAATCTGGGACTGAGCACTGATCTCTTCTCCTCTCACAGTGGAGATTTGTTACAGTTGAATACAGCTTTCTATGAACGGCACAGATCTCCCTTCTATGCAGGAGAGTTAGGCACCGAGACACAACTGTGCTGCTTTCTGTTTGTAGAATCTGCTGCAGTGTGTTTCTGCTGGGTGTGCAGAGAGAAATTGCTGCGGCCCCTAACTCTGAGTCAGAGAGGCAGGGATCGACACACAATTGTGCTGTTTCCTGATTGTACAAGCCAGTGTTATTCTGTTTCTTCTGGCTGTGCAGAGTGAAAATGTGCCGGTCCCTTACTTTGAGTGAAAGGCAGGAATGCAAGCTCCCTAAATTTCGAACCGGGGGCTGAACAGAATGTAAATGAGCTCTCAGCTAGTGAAATGCAAGGAGGAGGGATCCGACCAGCACTGGATATCAGTGTAAACAGAAACAGAAGATAAGGAAAACTGTGATAACAAGACAGCTTTGCTAATGACATCTAATTGCAAAGTTACTTGTATTCACTGTCCCCTTATTCTGAAGGCCATTTAATGAAATGACACAACCCCTTTAATTCATCCTGTTTATAGTCCAGTCACTGCATCCCAAAGAAAATCAGAATAAGACTTACTAGGCCACCTCAAATTTCCTGTCAGAGGGCAAAAATGATCCGTGACACATCTAAGGAGCTGTACCTTTTGTTCTGGATCTCAATGAAAGGTTTTTGTCCAACAACCACTGAGCCGCTGGGCAGCATGGTGGCTCAGTGGTTAGCACTGGCGTTCTGGGTTTAAATCCCACCAAAGACAACATCTGCAAGTAGTTTGTATATTCTCCCTGTCTTTGTGTCAGTTCCCTTTGGGTACTCCACACTCTTTTAAAAATAAAAAAGCAACCTGTAGGTTGATGTGGAATTTAGTTTTTATCTATTTTGGAGACCGGTACCAATATAGGTCATGACAATTTCTATACAGGAATATATCAGTGTTATATAGATGAATGAAATAAATTTAAAACTAAAATATATGAAATATGTACGTTATTATATACAGTATCTGGCCATTTATACCACACATTTAATAAAATGTTTTCTATATTTTATACTCTATTGTTCGACTATAAATGAATAGCTCTCCCATTGTACAATCATTGTCTTCATCGTCGATAAAGCCTGTGTTTAAATTATATCACTAGGGTTGGAAGACATGTTCCTTCTCAGTTGACTGTATTTTTTTTATAATGTTATCCACTTGACTTATTATTATTAAATATATATAAATAAATGCTAAATCACTAAGGATTATAGGGAAATCATAGTTTACTGAAGACAGGACAACAAAAGACCATAAAATTGAAAAAGTACTAAATATTGTCAATGAAATTGCCAAATCTTTTGGTAAAGTCAAATTACAAAAATCTAATATATAAGATTTAGCTATTTATTTATAACATTCCAGTCCATAATATTAAGAGAAGGCAAATATATTTCAATAGGTTGATTGCTACAAACCAAGCCCCCACCCTCGACCAAGCCACATCCCTGCTCTGGTGGCAGAGGGCAACATATTGGCCAATCAGCAATGTATTATTCTATTAGTCTGAAGGAGCGCTAGTCACTTGGCTGCCTATGAATCCCAAACCTTGCACTCTCAGCAGAAATCCATAAGTAGCATTATTAAATAAATGTTGTATATTACAACATACAACCACTGTTACCTGCTAGTCATCTGCTGTCTGGAAGTGGAGAGGATCTAGTGTCCCATGAACTGACAACAAGTAGCAATGGCTTACATACTGCACAACCCCCTCCTTTACAAAGTTCAGGGAAAATGACACTAAGCCTTGGTGACTGAACAGAGGCTGCTAAAAGATTGTTGGTGAGCTCTCTGGCCCTATTCCAATGTGGCAGGTAAAAGAACAGACTATCTACCCTCTTACTCAGCAGTATGATTTATTTTTTTGCATTGCTCAAATTGTTAAATGGGTTTTCTCACTACAAAGATTAGCTTTTAGCATGTAGGGAAGAGTAAATAAAGACTTTTACTAAATAATTTTGATATTGTCCTAGTCAGGAGACAAGAGAGATTTTATCGGCTCTGAATGCGCACAAATGTCTCTAATTTACTGTCCATATCTTCCTGATTACACATAAAGCAGGGAATGATATCACCGTTGTCAGAGGGAACAGAGACTTTATCTCTAACAAGATTAGCCTGTTTGCAGATAAGCAGTTGTTTTCACTCTTTGGAGCTCTGTAGCTTTGTTATGGAGGAGATAAATATTCTAATCACTTCTATAAAACCAGCCACAGCCTGACCAGGCAGTGTAAATCTGAAACTGCCTGTGACTCTGTGAAACTGCTTGATAAGATAACGCTTTTAATAACTGATTGGACAACTCCTGTCCATATAACTCATTAAAGGGATTGTCTCAGCATGCTGTTTCAGAGCCAGAAGCAGGATTCAGATGAATGCATGCTGTCGACCTGGTCAGGACTGCTTTTATGGCAGTTACACCTCATCTAAAAGAACTGACATGAGAGCAGGAGATGTTATCTATAACTATAGAGCTCAAAGTAAACAAAGAAAGGAGACTAATTACTTGTGTGAGATAACACACTGTCAAGCTGCTGGCAGCCCAACCTGTCCTCATTTCTGCTATCAAATAAGACAGAGAAGAGAGAGAGAAGGCGGGAGCAGGACAGTAACCAGAGAAACCTGTGTGCACTCAGAACTGATAAATTCTAAATTATCTCCTCAACAAAGCAAGAAAACAAAGCAATATACTTTGTAAGTATCTTCAATTACCAGTCCCTACATGTTTAAAGATAATCATTGTAGTGAGACACCCCTTTAAAGCAAACTAACCTAAAGGATACAAATGGATACGGGTTGTCCATCTGTAACTCTTTCTCTTGCCTGAATCAGTATGTGATGCTACAGGAAAATGTGGGGCCACAGCTTCTGTAGATAGACCAAAGGTAATCCGCTGGCTGCTGCAGAATATAAGAGGAATCTTTAAATAATGATAATAATGAACCCCAGGTATAAGTGTGCCAACCTTAATAGGGTGCCAGTTGCTAAGCTGGTATATGGTACCAACCAGCTAGGAGAAGATAAAGCAGGAATAATGGACAAAGACAGTGCTTGAAATGCACAACTCACACAGTCTTTACAGCCAAGTTGACATTTATGCTTGGTGGTTACACAACAACAGCAACAATTCAAAAGTTGTTTGGTTTTCACATACAGGCACAGTTCTTCATTGCACAGGTGTATAGGTGGCAGTTTTGTTGCAGTAACACAGGTACACACTCACTTTCTTTTGGCTGTTAACTCTGAGGATAAAAGGGCTGCTTTTACTTGACACTTGTATAGGCTTTAAATTGAAAGTTTCTCTCACTGCCTGCTTTTGTGTCATCCCCTCTAACCAAAAGGCCACTCTATTTCAGAGTTCAGCTCAATTCTGGTAATCATGTTTCCACAACCCAATCAGTGTGTTCTCACAGGTATAATACGGTCAGTTGTCACTTCAAACAACAGTTCACAACCTATCACATACACTAAGCTCTATGATGTATATTTTTATGATTTAGAGCATGTTTTCTGAATAAAAAATAAAAGTATATTCTAACAGGCCTCATAGATCTAGTACTCCTAGTGGTTGATCTACAGTCTTCTTCTGTACACACACTAATACTGGAAAAGTTGTCAATCACCCTGTAGCTGGTTAAGAAGGACTTTCACTGTCTCTTCAAGCAGTGTAAGGATTTACTATACATACTGTAGTTTCATAGTTAATAGACGGAATTTGCAAAAAAAGGGATATTATTTACTTAAAAAACACACAAACACCATGCCATACTCCCAGCATAATGGTTATTCATTGAACCATTACCAGTAAGAGGCAGCAAGCCCAAATGCTACCTGGGATTTCACAGGTGCAGCTGGATAATGAACAATTGCTTACACATCCATCCACTAGAGAGGCAGTGCCCAGCAAAATAAGACTCATGGGAGGCTGCACAAACGCAAAAACAGTGTGAAACAATATCCCATGGAGGGGATGATTGCCAGCATTCTGATTGCATATAAATAAGGCATATAATGGGTGCCAGTTATCCAGCAGTGTGTCGTACACCATGCTCACTCACAACCAGTTTATGTGCCTGTACTAAATAAGTGGGCTAAATACCCAAACTATTCAAGTTGGCTGGCTGCCTTGCATATTTCAAGTATCCAACACAAAACACTGACACCCTCAAGTTCCCAGTACTACAGGGCAAAACTACAGACTGGTAAAATAGTTGCATAGTACAGTTAAAAAAAGACATATTTCCATCAAGTTTAACCAAGGGTTGGGAAAGATGTGGATGAAGGAAGGGGAATAGGGAATTTTTATTCTTTGTTTCTCCTACTGATGCAGACTTTGGAACCCGTAATGGAAAACCCAATCTGCCCTAAATGAATATTTCATTACTGATCCTAAAATCGCCATCAGCCTGGATCTTGATCTTTTATATGGCTACACAAGTATTAAAGGGTTTTTCCACAAAGTAAAATTGACGTGAGAAGCTTGCATATGAAATAACAAACATTTTCACTATTCATCATTATTAAAAATTCTGGACCATTTTTGTTTTAGCTGCTCCTTTAGTGATCCATTGTTTACAGCTCGTCTCCTGGGGATGCGACCAGGGACGAGAGCTCCTCAGTCCTTGTCGCACATGCTCAGACATCACCTTTCCTCTCAGGCAGCTACGGAGTGTTCAAACCCCAGGTGCTGTCAGACTACTCCCGTCCTCAGTACTCCTTAGTAATTAGTCAAACAGTGCAAATAAATAAAAAAGAAACCTCAATAAGGTATGTGCATTGATAAAGAGAAAAAAATCCACAGGTTTGGTTCATGCAGGGATTTGAAACGAGGACCCTTGTGCTGTGAGATAAAAGCTTTACCTCTCAGCTACTCACAGCTTTATACATAAACAGACCTTTCTTTGACTACAGAGAGGAAAGGCCTGGTGATGTCATCCTGCTGGGTCACATGATATGCAATTCAAACAAATCTCACACGCCCTCTTCTGAGCACACAGAGCTGAATAGCTGGATACAAGAGATATGAAATGAGATCGTGGCAAAACCCCTTTAATATTATTTAGTAGTAAGTGGTTATGTAAGCCTTTCTTGAAACCTTCAGCTGCTCATACTGTGACCGGCTCCTGAGTCGGCTATTTCACAGAATCACAGTTCTCATAGTGAAGAAGGCTTTTCTCCCCTGGAGATTGAATTATTTTTTTCTCCAGACAAAGGGAATGTCCCTTTGTTTTTTGAGGGGGTTTTACAGGAAATATATTTTCCCCATACTTTTTGTAAGGCCATTTATATATTTATATAAATGAATCATGTCTCCCTGTAGTTCTCTTTCCTCAAGACTAAATAAGTTTTTACTCAGAAAGTATGCTCCAAATTAAATGAACCTATATATCACAGAGTTGAGCTTCTCTACCTCTATTATGTTCCTGTTCTAAGGCATGACAAAATTATCTAACAAATTGTAATGATAAAGACAAAGATACATTCCAATAAGGTCAATAAAAATATTAGAAGATAGGAAACAGAGAATTTTCTGTTCCCAATCTCTTAACTTCCTCAGGAAGTTAAGAGATACTTGCCAACTCTCCCTGAGGTGAATCCTCTTGGTTGTCAAGTTGGCCAGACTTCCTGCTGGGATGGTGTAGGCTCAGAAGCTGTCGTTTACAGCTAGCCTCGATCTGCAGTGGCCAGGAACGGATTAGCTAGTCAGTGGTGCCTGCAGCATCTAGGTGGTTAACAGAGAGAGGGGGCTCTAACTGTGAGTCACGATCACAGGGCACTGGCAGCCGAAGGCCAAATAACAGCCTTGAGGTCTGCCATGCATGAAGCCTATTAGGCCCTGCCACAGACAGAGTCTAATAGGTTGCCTGTAATAGACTTAATAAATAGTAATACTGTAAAGTCGATTGCATAGTGTAGTCCCATAGTGGGACAAAAAAAACTCCACAAAAAAAACACAGTTAAAAATGTTTAAACATAAAAATGCAAACACAAAACCCATTTCCCTAATAATTTTTTTTTTTATATAAACAAATAAAAAAAAGTACAACAAATAGATTATTCTGTGTCCTTAACCCCTTACCGCCCTATGACATATGAGTACATTATAGCGCCGGTAAGCGATCCCGCTTCACAGCCTAACAGGGTGTTAGTGGCTAATTGCAGCTAACACCCGGCGGTTTCAGTGCGGGGGGGCGGCGTCGCCCGCCTGCGCTGTTTAACCCCTTAGACACCGCGGCAACGATGGCCGTGGCATCTAAATGAATTACAAACGGTACTGCGCACCGATCTTCAGCCCGATCGGGACATCAGCGGTGAGATCACTGAGTCCCGACGGACTAACATGGCAGCGGGGAGCCTTGTGAAGGTTCTGATCGCTGCCATGTTCCCGTTTGCCCCACTTCCGGCCATAGGCAGGAAGTGGGGAAACCGCCATCTTTGTACAGTCTAATGCATTGTCTATGCAATGCATTAGACTGTATTAACGATTGCGCCCCCTAGTGGTCAAGCACCATAGGGGACTCAATCTTAAATTAAAAAAAATAAATAAAGTTTTAAAGTACAAAAAAAGTATTAAAAGTTCAAATCACTGCCCTTTCCCCATTTTACAAATAAAAACAATAAAATAATAAAAAAATTACACATATTTGTTATCGCCGCGTCCGAAAAAGTACGATCTATAAAAATATAACATAATTTATCCCCTACGCTGAACACCGTAGAAGAAAAAAAAATTCCAAACGACAAAATTGCGTTTTTTGGTCATTTTACGTCGCATAAAAATAGGAATAAAAGTGATCAAAAAAGCCGCATGCGTTCCAAACCACTAGCATTAAAAAGTACACTTCAGCCCGCAAAAAATACACCCTCACTGACATCCGTAAGTGTTAGTACAAAAAAGTTATTGGTCGCACAAAATGGCACCGCGGCGCAAATTTCAAAATAAGAAAATGTTTGGAACTTTTTTTACAGTACCAAAACATAATGGAAATCATACATGTTTGGTATTGCCGGATGCGTATCAACCTGTAGAATACAGATAAACCATCATTTTTACCAAAGAATAAACTCCATTAAAAAAAACCTCCCGCAAACATGGCGCAAGTACGTTTTTTTTTTACACATTTTGCCCGACTTAGAATTTTTTTGCCGTTCCCCAGTATATTCTATAGTAATATGAATAACACCACTGGAAAGAACATCTTGTCCCGCAAAATAAAAGCCCTCATGTGTCTATGTAGGTGGAAAAATAAAAAAAAGTTATGGCTTTCAGAAGGCGAGGAGGAAAAAAATTTAGAGCCATATTATCCGTCAGGAAGGGGTTAATGATCCTATCTATACAATTATTATGTTATTTAATCCATATTTGCCGACTCTACTTTAACATGTAGGAGACTACCGCAAAGAGGGAAGATTTCTCAGACTCCAAATGGCTGACAGCTGCTCTTTATACCATAGTGGTATCAGGGTAAAGCATGAAGAGCCACCCTAATGTCCCTTGGTGCAGAGGAGCTGCACCACAATTTGACTGGCTTTAAAGGAAAGCTATAGAATGTAACATCCAATGTCCACTGAAGCTGGATGAAGCCACAACCCCCAACCAGCAATTCTCCAGATCAGTTACACAGTTCTGAAAAGGGAGTGTGTTTTTTGTGCAAAAAGTGGTGTATTATGTAAAACAGAGGGTGTAGTCTATGGAAAGTTATGGCACAGTTATGGAAAGTTATGGAAAGTTATGGCGCCTCAACTAAATATTTCCCTGAAGTATGAATTAACAGTCACAATGAATGGCTCACTCTGTTTATTTCTAAGGGCGTTCTGAATACAAGAAACAAAGTGTGCTCGGCGGTGTTTAGAATTCCTACAGAAATGGAAGGAGAGTTCTGTGCCAGTGTGGCCACCTCTCCACTCTCTGCAGCTGGCGACCGTCTGGCCACAGTTCAATGTATAATTGTGACCAACGCGTTTTCTAGACCTATGACAGCATCGGGTTCCCTCCTGAACACCGAATAATGAACTTTCATATAAAACACAGATAGGCTGACAAAATGCAGTATGAATCTTTACTTATCTTCATAACAAATGCATAGTAACATTTGTGACATATACCATCATGGAAAATATTTCAAAAGAGTAAAATCTGTGATACATCAACTCGGTGATCTGGTATGGATTAGTTCATGGAGGAAGGTAAAGACCATCTGGCCACAACCAAGAAGCTAAGAGATGGGAATATCCCTTCAGGACAATCTTTAAAACATGGAAAGACTGTGGCATAGTAGTAGACCTTTTTAAAGCAGGTCATTCACAAAGTGACCAGACAAGAACTTACAAGTGTCTATAACTTAGGTGGCCATGAATGTGCAAACAACTGTTGTCTAGACGTTTCAACAGCCACTATTTTATGGGAATGTGACAGAGGACAATAGGACAATACAATTTTTAATAAAAGAAGTTAAAAAAAGCTACAATCTTTTATACGTATATGTTTAATAGTAATTCATCTTTTGTGCTCCATTAGGCATCTCACCGATCCTTATCGCTACCAGACTCTGTTCTTCCTCTACTTCCTCTGTACTTTGCATGCAATCTAGAAATAAGCTAAATCATAAGATAGGAAGAGGGAGTTGAACATGATGGGCACATGCCTTTTAGCTCCCTCTGAGTAATAAAAAAACTTGAAATATTTCAGCAACTTGGGGAAACAAACCACTACACACAAGGTATTAGCCCTGTCAATACTTAAGGCCATCGCAATGCTACAATATCATAGACCACAAAGGAAGTTGATATTAACTCCTTCTTTGATCTGGATTGAGCTATTAGTATAAACCCCTTTACTATCCTAGACTACTAGTGTTTAGCATTGACTTCCTAACTTTCTTGGAACACCAAGGTTTCAGGAATGCTTTATTGCATGGTACTTTTATTCAATCAATGTATTATGATAAAAGACTGGTTTCACACCATGTCTGGGAGATTATCTTTCTGGAAGATCCCCTTTTCTAAACTTTCTTGTTCTTCCTAACTACATTACCTTCATCAATTTATGTCTTCAGTTATACTCAGGGCTGGGACGATGGGTAGGCAGAGATAGGCGATGGCCTAGGGCGCCACCTCTGCCTGTCACGTGGGGGGGGGGCGCACAAACTTTACTGTATAACAGTACTTCACAGACTTATAAAGCTGCGGCTGCCTGACTGCAGCGCTGTTATTGGCGGCTGCTGCTGCTCGGCCCGCCCCTTACTCCGCTGCGCGGAGCCGTCTTCTGCTGAGCACAGGCACCACGCAGCTACGTGCCTCAGTTCTGTCTGCCGGGCGCCCGCATGTTTCTCCTGTGTGGCAGCGGCCGCGGACAGGCAGGTAGAGTCGGAGCAGTCAGAGACAGTTATTCAGTCACAGTCTGTTACTGCTCCGACTCTACCTGCGTGTCCGCCACCTCTGCCACACAGGAGAAACATGCGGGTGCTCAGTGGACAGAACTGAGGCACGTAGCTGTGCGGAGCCTGTGCTCATGTACTCAGCGGAAGACGGCGCAGCGGAGCAAGGGGCGGGCCGAGCAGCAGCAGCCGCCGATAAAAGCGCTGCAGTCAGGCAGCCACAACTTTATAAGTTATACAGTAAGTGTAGCTACTCAGTGACTGACTGGCCAACTGTTCAAAATAGTGGAACATAACCCCTATACCCTGCCTGCCTATATATGTAGCCCCTATAGCCCTGCCTATATATGTAGCCCCTATAGCCCTGCCTGCCTGTATATCTAGCCCATATAGCCCTGCCTATATATCTAGCCCATATAGCCCTGCCTATATATGTAGCCCCTATAGCCCTGCCTGCCTATATATCTAGCCCCTATAGCCCTGCCTATATATATGGCCCTATAGCCCTGCCTGCCTATATATATGGCCCTATAGCCCTGCCTGCCTATATATGGCCCTATAGCCCTGCCTGCCTATATATGGCATTTTTTTGAGGGGGGGCATCTGTCATACTTGCCTAGGGCACCAAAACCTTTACAATTTATGTTCCACTTTTTCCAATGTAAGCCATTAAGGCTACATCTACACAGCAATGTTAAAATGCCATCCAAAATCCGACAGAATTTTAACATAGCCGTACCGTGGCTTTTGCCGCAAGTTTGCACCAAAACCCGTGGTCGGTTTTCATATTTCTTGCCGGCCCAGTTCACCTGTTGGCCAGCAGCTTTAGTAGAAAATTCGTGTTGTATAGGCTACAACATGGATTTTCTATTGAAGTCTATACAGCACTGGGTACAGTCAGATATTCTGCAGTTTCAAAATAATGAACTTGCTAAAAATCCAACGAGAATCCAGTGCTGTGTAGACATAGCCCAATGGTGTCTAGGGTAATTATAAGCCCTACATATAATGAAGTCTTAAAATATTCATGTAACTGTATGTTTGTTAATGTGTTTATACATTTCATGGCTGTTAAACTGCTAAGTCTATTACTAAAAATAATAGAGTGTTGCAGTAATTAGGGTGGTTATCTAATATTGAGGGCATTGCAGCATCTGCCAATTATCTTTGAGGAGAAGGAAATTATTTTACTGATAAATATATTTTTTGCTGCTCTGGGTATTTACACAATACAGGACAAGAGCCATTATAAATCTCACATCACATATACAGTAATACATTAATGAGAAGGTGATAAAAATTCCTGACTTGTCAGCTTTTGCCTCCAGGGAGAGATAAATATAAAGAATTTGTGTTACCTAATGCCCAGTAAATAATTGTTGAATTGTGAGAGTATAGTTTTTTTCAAGAAGTGAATACATTATACATTACATGGACATCACTAAAAAGCAGCAGTTCAGGTTGCCTTGTCTGCTTTGTCTGCAGTCATACAATCTGCACTCATTTAATATTCTCTGTTATGTAATAGAATCTCTTATTTCCTATGTATTGCTCCAGTTACTTACACCACTGTTGTCAGTGAAGTGAGGCACATAATACACAATACTCAAAGTAACACACCAGGAGTGAAACATTAAACAGTTTTACGGAATACATTATCGCACATATAGCATCTCTAATGGTCCATACAACTATCTCAGAGCTTGCTACAAGAGCCATTCTTTTGCAGTTCTCCCCATTCATTTCTATGGCAGTTTCGAATATAGCCGCGCGAGTGTACTAGGCTATATTCGGAACTCCCATAGACATGAATTGGGGAGACTGGTGCAAGCATGGCCCTCTCTCCTATCCTCTGATTGCAGCTTGAAGCAAGCTATGAGCTAGCCTTATTAGAGGACTTTTCTTTGTCCCTCTTTGGTTCGACACAGGTTCAGCTGAACTTGTAAATAAATTTGGGTTTGTGATATCCCGAACCCAAATTTTTTTACTCCAGCTCTAACTTTAAATCCAACTGTAACCAGGGCTGGGAAAAAAGTATTCTGGTGCCCTAGGCAAATAAGGCATGTAGTGCACCCACCCCTCCCAATTAAGCTCACTTCATACCACTTTGCACCACCATCCTGCCTGGGATGAAGCAGAGCCTTACGCGGTCGCCTACCTTCGCCTACCCATCGTCCCGGCCCTGACTGTAACACTAACCAAAGATGTGGTTAGGGTTTTTTTTTTTTACTAGCTTGTAAAGGGGAACTTACTGCTCCACCATGCTTTTGGTCCCGCAGCACACTCAGTCTAATGTAACACTATTGAAAACCTAATGTATATCTCTAGCAGCTTTGCACGTCTAGAGACTGGAATTTTTGCCCATTCTTCTTTGCAGAATAGCTCTAGCTCAGTCAGATTATTATGAATCTTAGTAAACAGCAATTTTCAAATCCTGTTACAAATTCTCAATGGGATTTAGATCCGGACTGTGACTGGGCCATTTTAACACGTGAATATTCTTTTATTTAAACCCTTCCATTGTAGCTTTGGCTGCATGTTTAGGGTCATTGCCCTGCTGTAAGGTAAACCTATGCCCCAGTCCCAAATCTTTTGCAGCCTCTAACAGGTTTTCCTTCAGGATTTCCCTGCATTTAGCTCCATCCATCTTCTCATCAACTCTGAGCGGCTTCCTAGTCCCTGAGGAAGCAAAGCATACCCACAGCATGATGCTGCCATCACCATGCTTCAAGATGGAGATGGTGTGTTTAGGGCATGTCCCCACGGCAGAGGACAAATACCGGTTGGTTTATCCGACCGGTATCTGTCCTGTTTTGCAGCCGTTCCCATGGCCACGGGGGGACGGCTTTTCACTGTGATGAGCAGAGAAAAGCCCTCCCCCTTCCCATTGACATGCACATGTGCATGTTCAATCATTTTCGGGCGGCCCACGAGCGGAAAGCCCGTGCAGTGGGGACTGCTGCACGGGTCTTCCATAGAGCCCCGTTGTGCTCGTTTGCGGCCGGTTTTTCAGACGGTCTGCAAAACTGCAAACCGTCTGAAAAAACATCCGCAAACCAGTGCCGTGGGGACATGCCCTTAGGGTGATGTGCAGTGTTGGCTTTTCTCCACACATAGCGTTTGGCATTTAGCCCAAAAAGTTCACTTTTGGTCTCGTCAGACCAGGGCACCTTCTTCCACATGCTTGCTGTGTCCCCCACATAGCATTTTACATATTGCAAATAGGACTTCTTATGGCTTGCTTTGAAAAGGGGCTTTCTTCTTGCCAAAGGAGGCTCATAGAATTACAATAATAACCAGAACAGGAATCTTTGAAACGGCTCACGAAAAGAAAATTGTTCCTTGTTAAACCTAATAATCTTTATTGATATGCATTAAAATGTATCCTAAAATCCATGACCAATTATCACAACTATGCCAGATAATTATTCTGTTAATTACCACAGTCAAAATTGTAGGTGCCTCAACTCTATAGTTATGTTCGTAGTGAGGCAAGCAGGTATAGAGGTGAGGTCGCCCTTGTTGGGGCAGGTGCTCCTCCTTGATAGAGTGGAACGGTGTATTGGTTTATAGGTTATCACATCCTTAAGCAAATTACAAGTATGTGTTGTATAAAACAATTCAATCCAGGAGACTTCAGAACTGTGAGTGTATTGTATTGATTTTGTATATATAATAACACCAATACATGGTCTATGGGTGATGTGTGATAAAGTTTTATCGTACCTGTGATATTAATTATATTGTGGCTCTATACCTGCTTGTCTCACTAAGAACATATCTATAGCGTTAAGGCACCTACAATTTTGTCTGTGGTGATTAACAGAATAATTATCTGGCATAGTTGTGCTACTTGGTCATGGATTTTGGAATAAATTTTAAAGCATATCAATAAAGATTATTAAGTTTTACAAGGAATAATTTTCATTTTGTGAGCCACTCTTCCATAAAGGCCAGATTTCTGGAGTACAGGACTAATATAAGTCCTGTGGACAGACTCTCCCACCTGAACTATGAATCTCTGCAGCTCCTCCAGGGTGATCCTGGGCCTTTTGGCTGGTTCTCTAATTAGTGCTCTCCTTGTCTGGGTTGTCAGTTTAGTAGGATGGCCATGTCTTGGTAGGTTACTAGTTGTGCCATACTTCTTCCATTTACGCATGATATATTGAACTGTGCTCTGTGAGATGTTCAGAGCTTGGGCTATTTTTTAAAACCTAAGCCTGCAATACACTATGCCACAACTTTATCCCTGAGCTGTCTGGTGTGTGCCCTGGTTTTCATGATGCTTATTGTTTGCTAATAGTCTCTAACAAACCTCTGAGGTTTATGACATTTGATAACCAGTGATATTTTCTTTATAAAACAGCTTTAGTTATATTGAGAATAAATTACATACAGACATACTCTATTTACTAATTTGGTGACTTCTAAAGGCAAATGGCCAGACTGGATTTTATTTAGGAGTATCAGAGTACAGGAGGCTGAACACATCTACATGTCAAACTACACAAATACCTGCTACTTGGTGTTGCTCACTTGAAATATATTTAAGTTTTTGGCTGTAACATGAGGAACGGTTAAATGGGTATACATACTTTACTTTTGCAACCCATACATACAGTGCCAGGCAAAATGGTAACAATGTGTTGATCTTTTGACTTTTAGGCTTCATATCTCACCATCCACTACATCTTTGAACGTTTGAGTACCATCATTTTATAGACAATCTTGTCTATCTTATAAATAAAATTGACTTTCAACTATTTAGCATTTGCTTAGTTCTGTAGATTCTTGTCATGTAACTACATTGTTACTATTTAGCTCCCAGTGGTGGAACAATCTTTTTCTTCTTGTTACTACAAATGACAACCTGTTTTCACATTCCCTAATAGCTCAGTGTGCTATTAGGTTGATTCCCAAACAAAAGGTCACTGGTTTAAATCAAGGAGCAGCCATAAAGAAGATTTCCCAAGAAAAGAGAAGCAGCAGCATCCATCTCATAAAAACTGTATATTATAATATAAACATTCTTGAAACTTTAAGTAGTGACAAAGTTTTAACATTTTATTATGCGGAGACACTGTCTTTTTAATAAGTGTTAAATTTAATACCAATAAATTATCTTGTTCAAGTAGAATGACAACTAATTAAAAAGAGTTCTCTACTACAGAACAGGTTGTCATTTTATGGTAATTGTGTTACTTCTTCCTCTGTATATGCCATTTCAGTTAATGTCTAATGTAATTATTGTATAGTATATAAATTAAAACCCACACGGACGTCAAACCTACATTACTCTGGATATTTCTTAAAGGCAGATGTTTCTTAATGTCATCCTCTCCCAATTTATTTATAAGTTTGATAAAACCTCTGACAAATTATGTGATTGCTCTCCATCTCAGACTTTCCGTCAGACTTTTTAGGTGAGATTATAGTCAGTCCTTCAAGTTCTTGGTGAGTACCATAAAAATGATAAATGCAAATACAGAGCTTTTACAGAAATTAATTCCATTTAAAAGATCAATAATGTATATGTAAGAAAACTCTAAATAAAACAAAGTGGGATTCTGAATGTGAATAGATTACCATTCACCATCTGTATCCTTCCATCTGGTAACTATAAGGACCATACAGTAGTTAAAATGATCACTAAACAAACATGGGCCTCATTCACATAATGGTATTTTTGCATGCTTTTCTGTATTTCTTGTTTTATTTCTTAGCCACTGTTAGAAAAATTGCATTAACCTTTGGGTGAATGGAGAATGTAATTAAATGCATTCAGTTTACAGTACTATCCATGCTGTTTATGCCACATGAGAATAATAATCATAGTAAGATACTCAATTGTGTTTTTGAGTGGTAATGCTGATATGTCATGATAATTTTAATTATGCATATTTAATGTTGTTTTGAGCAATCTCTGGGCTATTTTCATGAAACTTCCCAGGACTTGAAGGACTGGTCTTAGATTAAATATTGCATTTCCCTGTTAGATCAAACAAAACATAAAAAGTTTTAAATTTAAATATTTTAAAAAAAAACTGTTGCTGATAAAACTTGTTATGGCAACAAATTAACAATCCGGCCGTACCATAAAACACATATATTTATTTTGTTAATCTTTAAAAGCATACATATGTCCGCTCTCCTTGGCGTTTATGCAGTCATGAAAACAATCGTTATAGGATACTTAAAGGGTTTGTCTCACTACATTGATTCATCTTACCTCAGTCCTGTAATTTGGTTTTATTTTGAATTCAGGGGCATGTTTACTTGCTTCCACTAGGCTGCAGTAGAAGCCAGGTCTGTAGCTATAGCAACCAGCACTGGCAGCCTATTAGGAGAGATCAAACAGGTCTGTAGCTATAGCGACCTGAGGAGCTGATGCAGCCCATACAAGAGGGATATCTAGGAATAGGTAGGACACTGTTAATGGACATATATTGCAAAGTGACTTGTTTTTGCAAGATCTTCAACATAAAAAGCAATCCTTGTAGCGAGATAACCCCTTTAAGTTTAGTTGCGGCAGATCGCCGTTCAGTAGCTATGTCCATAGACCATCACGGTCTTGATCCCAACAGGGTTTTCTGAGAGATACGCCAGGAGCCCGGGCTGGGCGCATGTCAGATAGCGACGTTTCGAGACAGTGTTGCCTCTTTCTCAAGCATGCGCACACCAGTGTAGGCGTTCCTTATAAAGGAAAGCCGACACAACAATAAAAACAATAACAATAAAAACCACTACGGACGCTACAAAAACATCTTCAAACCAAAGTTTTCGTTTATGCCTTTAGGGGCTAGTGAATCCATACAATGGATCCAGAAAGCCTCCCTCTGCAGCAACTTTCTAGCGATCCCTGTGGGTTCACCAGTAACCCTTTCCAATATACACCACTTCAACTCGGCTAACCCATGTCTCTCATTAGGCCAGTGACGGGCTAGAGAGGTTTCACCGTGCCTCCTACCCTCATCCTTTTTTCCTGTAATGCTGGCATCTTTTCTCATATACTGCCGAATCACCGACCTATGTTCATTAAGACGGATTTTTATCTGTCTAGTAGTCTGTCCTATATATGTCTTTCCACAGGGGCATTTAATCATGTAGACTACATTATAGCTATCACACGTATGGAAACCCTGGATTTTAATTGGGGACCCTTTCGTGGGATGTGAGACGTAGTCTCCCTTGATGATAGAAGAGCAATTTTGGCAATGCAGGCATGCAAAGGTACCAGACCGTGCAGATTTTATAGCCTTATCATGTTTATTCTTATTGCAATATCAGATTAAACTACTTGCTGTCCCAACGTTATTCCTTTCCTAAAAATCCTACAAGGGCTATCTTTAAACAGATGCCCAAAACTAGGAGCAGATTCCAGAATCTTCCAATTCCAAGAGTTGAATGGACATCATATGTACACACATATGTGAAACGTTTATCGTTTCTCTTAGCCCTGGTTTCCAACAATTCAGCCCGAGGTATACTTGCAACCTCCAGCCCTACAGTAGTGACTTCGGCCCTGTCGTATCCACGATCACTAAACTTCCTAACACTTTTTTCCATGTTGGCGAAATACTGTTCATCACTTGAGCAGATTCGTCTAGCCCGTATAAACTGCGATCTACAGATCCCTTTAAACGTTTGTGGGGCGTGCTGACTATTTCTATGCAACATATTGTTGCAATCTGTGACCTTAGTAAACAAAGTGGTGGTTAACGTGTTACTTTCTTTTTCTTTTTGTACCCATACATCCAGATATGCAATAGCTTCTCTGCTCTTAATAATGGAAAATTTGATAAGTGGGTGCACGTTGTTGATCTAGTCGACGAAGTGGTCCAACTCCCCATCTGAGCCAGACCAGAGGAGGAACACGTCGTCGACGTATCTTAACCAACATTTAACGTGGTGGAAGTGAACACTCTTCTTCACAAATTCTTGTTCGAAGTATTGCATGAAAATGTTAGCATAGCTGGGGGCCACTGGGGACCCCATAGATGTACCTTGCAATTGCAGGAAAAACGTCTCCCCAAATCTAAAAAAGTTTTGGGTAAGGATAAGGTCCAGTAGCTGCATCAAAAATATGATCTCTTGATTGGATAAATTGGGATCAAGGCCTAATGCTTCTCTGAATGCCTGGGAACCCTCTGTGTACGGAATGTTTGTAAAAAGGGATTTGATGTCTAAGGTGCATAGATAGGTGACCTCGGAGCAGTCAATGTCTCCTATAGCCCTCAAAAATTGGCCTGTATCCTGTAAATTACTCCGATCTTTTTTCACAATTTTTTGTAAATAAGAGTCTAGATATACTGCTACAGGTTCCAACATGGACCCGATGCCGGACACAATCGGCCGGCCTGGAGGGGATTGTAGGGACTTGTGGATTTTTGGGACCATATATAAGATAGGCACCCTGGGATTAGATTTGGTCAGGAGCTTTCTTGTACATTCGTCTATGATCCCCTGTTCGACAGCATCGGACAGGACCATCTCTATTTTTGCACTGACTTCCTTTGTGGGGTCTGATTGCAATTTTTTGTAGACCAATGGGTCCTCAAGCTGTGTGGCTGCCTCCTGTAGATATTTGTCAGTATCCATGATGACTGAGGCTCCCCCCTTGTCAGCTTTCTTTATGACAAGGGAGGGGTCAGTCTTAATTTGAACTAAAGCCTGTTTTTCCCGCTGGGTAAGATTATTACCCTTCCACCATTTAATGCCCTCCCAGCCCTTGGTAACCTCTTGTGTGACTAATTGTTGAAATACATTTAATGAAGCACTATTGACCTCTGGGTCGAACTGACTTCTGTTTCTTAACTTAGAATATAACTTATTATCATGTACCATAGAACTTTCTTTTTCCTGTAAAAAATGCATTTTTAATCTGATATCTGACCACGTGGAGCAAGAGGTCCTATTCCAGGCAATGCGGCTACATCGGTCCGGAGGGGCACAAGGAACAGGAAGAAACTTTACCCTCTTTAATATGTAATATTTCATCAAAGCACCTTACTCCTGCTCAACAAGCCGTTATGGAGAAAGGACTGAATTATGTCCCTACCCAGGAGACTAACTTGTTTGACTTCACTATTGACTTCTATAAATTCCGTAGAAATATCAGATTAAAAATGCATTTTTTAGAGGAAAAAGAAAGTTCTATGGTACATGATAATAAGTTATATTCTAAGTTAAGAAACAGAAGTCAGTTCGACCCAGAGGTCAATAGTGCTTCATTAAATGTATTTCAACAATTAGTCACACAAGAGGTTACCAAGGGCTGGGAGGGCATTAAACGGTGGAAGGGTATGCTTTTAAAGATTAACAAAATAAATCTATGTGTTTTATGGTACGGCCAGATTGTTAATTTGTTGCATGATAAAGGATGGGATTGAGAGTTCCCATATCTGTGCTGAACGGATACTAAGTTAACATAAGTGGCTAGCTTTCTAAAACTTGTTATGGCGCCACTTGGTCTTCTTTAGATTCCTTCTCTTGAAAATAGCAGGACTGTGTAAAGGAGAATCCAGGTGCTCTGAGCTACTGAGCATGTATAATGTTTTGTGTGATCTAACAGAGTAATCACATTTTATAGTTTATAGTTTTATAGTTTTGCACAACGTTTTGATGCCTTTTTGTAGACTGTTATAGAATAGAAACATATTTTACATTTTGTGCAATAGTTTTCAGTATACAGTTCCAATGATAAAGGACTTACCCACTTTACATTTTTCATGTTTTATCGCATAATAATGTTTAATTATAGTGATTTTAATTAGTTTCAAAGTTAATGATTATACCTATAGTTCAAGCAATACCTTATAGCAATGTTAAAGGTTTGTTGTTCCAGCTCACACACTGATGGCATATCAATAGGATATGTCATCAATGCGCGAAAGATGCGGCTCCCACTTCTGGAACACACACCCATCTCAAGAATGGGAGCCGAAAATTTCAGCTGAGAATGGAGAGCTGGTCTGCACTATCACAAGGACACCAAGAGGTCCCGCATTTATCATACATTGATGGCATGTATGAGACAGGAAAACTTATTTAAGGCATTGTCATTCTGTGAATATCTTGTATTTGTACTTCGAGGAAATCAGCATTTCTCACAAATTGCATTTCCCCCCCCTAACTTTAAGGCATCCTTGACATAGTCCTTATTGGTGGATTTTTCAAAAGTTAATGTGTATCTTTTCTATTAATTACATTTTTAACCTTCTTTTTATGACATTTTTTAAGATCTCTATAGAATTTCACAGAAAAATACCCCATACCTGGAACATGCTGCATTATGAAAAAAATGCCACAGACCCCAAAAATATACATTGTGTTTAGGGCATTTTTTATTTTAACCATAGACTTTTAGCTAACATCTGGCCACAACCTTTTTCTAGAAAAAAACAAAAAAAAACAAACAATGTGTATAAACCAGAGACAAGTGACTGTCACCTCTTTGGTCATGTTTGTGGAACCTTCCTCTTTTCTGGTGTCTTTAAAACCATAGTTAACAGAAATTCAAATTTGATTGTAGGAAGGAAGCCTCTGGAGACATCTATTTGCACTTTTTTCATGCTCAGTGGTTGTTTAAAAGGTGCACAATAACAAACACCCTGTCCATAAAACATGCCATATGAGCATTTTGTCTGATCATGAGCAGCACAATGTCATCACACCCATACTTTACCTTTTCTTCATTCATGGTTTTCTTTCTACCCTCCATACTGACCTTCTTAAGCCTTCACTCTGGCTCCTTTAACAAGACCTTACTCTTCTCTGCATTACTGCATCTTATGTGCTAGTGAATCAATCAATAATGCATAGGTGAAAATTCTACTGTTTCCTTCCTCAGACAGTTCTTAACAGAAATACTAGATCTTCTTAGTTATGTCACCCATTTCCTGTCACATGCACCTGACTGTGTTATTCACTACTACTCGTACATCTGCTGTAGCTTCAATGGATAGCTGGATCAAACAAAACATAAAAAGTTTTAAATTTAAATATTTTTTTAAAAACTTGCTGATAAAACTTGTTATGCCGCCACTTGGTGTTCTATAGATTCCTTCTCTTGAAAATAGCAGGACTGTGTAAAGGAGAATCCAGGTGCTCTGAGCTACTGAGCATGTAAAATGTTTTGTGTGATCTAACAGAGTAATCACATTTTATAGTTTATAGTTTTTAGTTTTGCACAACGTTTTGACGCCTCATTGTAGAATGTTATAGAATAGAAACGTATTTTACATTTTGTGCAATAGTTTTCAGTATACAGTTCCAATGATAAAGGACTGTTTTATTGCATAATAATGTTTAATTATAGTGACTTTAATTAGTTTCAGTTAATGATTATACCTATAGTTCAAGCAATACCTTATAGCAATGTTAAAGGTTGTTTTTCCCAGCTCACACACTGATGGCATATCAATAGAATATGTCATCAATGCGCGATAGATGCGGCTCCCACTTCTGGAACACATGCACCTGACTGTGTTATTCCCACCCCTTTCTCCCTACAACTGCGTAAACTTCAATTGGGAAAAACTGGATCTTCCCCCGGATAGAAAAAAAAAAGCATGCAAAAGAGCAAACCCGGGTGGGATTTGAAAAAGTGGGCCTCTATAAGTCAGCACTTCTGAATACTTGCTGGTGAATATTTTAAGAGTCCAATCTAAAAGGGAAAAACAAAAACCCCTTTTACCCCGCTACCGGGCACAAATGATTGACTGGGAAATCGCACAATTTTCTGTGAACATTTTTTAAATTTTAAAAATTAATATTTTTGCTACAGTGCATGCAAATGATAGGGTTTTTTTTTTTTGTAGCATCATTCAAAATTTCTTACACGTTCTGAAAAGCTCTTTTCATGTGGGCCGGGTGGGCTCTTCCCCTTAGCATCCCGATTTAGGGCCCCCTTTTTTTTTTTTTCAAATCCATTGGGGTAAAAATAAAATGACCCCCAAAGCTTCCTCAGGGTTTTCTATATTGTATGTAAGGATTTTATCTTTTAATTAGTCAACTGCCAAAAATTTTTTAAAACTTCAAATTTTTCATTAATTAGGTTGGCATTTTGGGGCCTCGGAATCAATCACCAGTTTTCCATAGAGTTAGGAAACTCAACATACCCTGGTTTCCCCAAAATACAATTTCTCCAAAAGCAATTTTAAAATTGTAGTTAAAAACCCCCTTTTAGCTCCAAATTTTGGGGAAAAATACCCTTTTAAAAAAGATTCCTATTTATTGCCATCCATCACTGAAAAAGCGTCATGGCATCTGTTTAATGGATGCAACATCATCCCATTGTAGCCTATGGGTGACTGATGTGACTGTTTCCTTTTAATTTGTATGTCCGAACAAACCCTTTTTTATTTTTTTTTTTTTTTTTTTTTTTTTAAAACAGGGGCGCAAACCCAAATTTTTACCAAGGGGTACATTGGCAAATAAAAATTTTTCCTTTAAAAGGGGGGGCGTGGGGCCTTTTGGGGAAAAATCCTTTAAATAGATAAGAGCTGTAAACACTGCCGTGATAGGGTAAACCCTAAATGGGGGTGGGGTGCGTAATTGGGAAATCCCGAGGGGCCACTCGGCTGCTGCCAAACCCCAATTGCCATGCACGGCTGCATCTTCAGTCAAAAATGGAAACAGATCCTTCCAACCCTGCTTTTAAAGGGCCCATGTCTTTGTGGGGGCCCCAAAAAAATGAACCCAGAGGCCAGATTTGGCTCTTTCCTTTCGTTTGAAATGTTTTAAAATGTTAAAACATGGGGGAAAACAAAAGAGTTTGGGGGGCCCCACAAAAATTTTTTTTTAAATGTACAAATCATCACAATAGAAATACTGCTCCTTTTATCATTAAAAAAAAAACTAAATTTTTTCACAGCTTTTAAAATAAATTTTTTTTTGTTAAAAAAAAAACCAGGGTTTATGGGAAAAAAGGTAAGGGGAGCTCCTTGTCTACGGGGTTTGGAAAAACTATCTTGGGTTCAATATCATTGTGCCTTGACGATCACCAGTGATGGGTTTAGGGCACCTTTTAGGCTACTCCCCTTTTAAACTTTAAGGTTTTTTTCACAAAACATAGGCAAGACAAAAAAAATTTGGGAATTTACAATGTATACCTCTCCAAAAAATTTATTTGGGGAAATAACCCCGATGATTTATGGGGCATCCCCGTTCCTCTAACCCCCCACCAACAGGTCATGTTTTTTAGGGTATCCCAAAAGAATGCACTGACAATAATTAAAGTCACCGTACACAAAAAATTATATCACCTGTACAATGCTTTAAGGGGAAACCAGAAAAAAAATGACCTGTTTTGGGGGCAAGAGGACTGGGGTTTTGGGAACCCCCTGATTTTTTTTTGGGACTGACTTATTTGGGGTAAATGTAAAAGGGGCTTCCTTTTTAAACGGAGCCATGAGTAAAGACTGTTAAAACCCCAAACTGCTGCTGTCCTCCCTTTAAATTTTTAGTTCTTTAATTTTGGGTTTTTAACCCCAAACCCCCCAAAATCCCACCCCACTAAACCCCTGGGTAGGGCCCAAACCACTATCACACCCACATACCTGCATTGATGGTGCCATTGTCACAAGCATTCCCACAAACCCCCAAACCAAGCCCGAAAGTGATAGCGTAGCTCAGCAGTGAGAAAATGTAAAATAAGATGGTGGAAGTCTTGGAAAATGGACTTTTCAGTAATGACATTATTCATTACACTGGCAGAAAATGCCAAAAATATTTAAATATAACTTGAGGCCCATTCCACCTGTTCCGAAAACAACCAATGATTAGGGAATTATACAAATGGGATGCTAAGAAGTTTGGTGTTTATAATCTTTAAAGCTTGGGTTTTTTTTGTGCCCCCAAATATAAATTTGGGTTTTCTTTATTTAGTCATTTTTGTATTACATGTGTACATTTTTAAGTGTTTTTTCAGTTTCAGTTTTGGGTGCTAATTTTTAAATACATAACATTAAAAACCCAAAGCTCTATCCCCCCAACTTTTTTACATAAATTGCATCTAAAATACATCTATTAGCTTTAAAAGGCCCCGTTAAAAATGGTAATCTGATCCCAAGGGGTTTTCCTCAAACCACACCATTTGGGTTTTTTTTAAGACAGGGTTTTTCAAATGCTTGTAATGCCTGAGTTAACACTGCAGTTTACCTACAAGAACTGCGTGGACATTAACATTTGTAGCGAAACTATAAAACAGTTGCATTTTGGCTGAATGGGGAAAAAACCCAAGGGCTCCCTGGAAAAAACTATATAATGGCTCTAAAAAAGGGTGCCCTCAGAGGGTTTTACAAATGTAAAAAATACCCTATTTTATTTTTAATGGGGCCCAAATGAATCATTAATTTTTTAAAATAATCGGATAAAATGTGACTTGGGTTCATTAGACAAAAAAAAACAAAGTCATTTGAAGTGAAACAAATTTTTTAATATAAAGAGCCAAAGGCAGAGCCTTTTTTTTGCCTTATCCCATCAAAAAGCATTGTGTTACAAGATCAAAACCCCTGGGCTTTAAACACTTCTTAAAAATGTCTTTTTTTTTCCCGGGGAAAGAAAACACAAATCACAATATATTGTGTATCACCACGGGCCCTTTTAATTTAATTTTTTTTTTCATGAGGCAATGTACAAATTTAATTTAAACCCAATAAAAAAACCCCCTTTCTTTAAACCCCTTCATTTTTTCACCCTGAAAACACATATTAACCACATCCCAAAATGGGGTTTAAAAAATGCAGAAAAAGAGGGGGGGGACTCTAAAAAATAACTCATGTATGTAGTCTAAGATTACAAAAACACATTTACATTTTGATGCTATAAAACTTTTCCATAAAAAAAATATACAGAGGAAAAAGGGGTTTTACAACATAAAAAATTTAATTTCAATTTTACCTGAAAATGTAAAAGAGCTTATAGAAAAAGCTTTGATGCTGTGGCTCAACTGCTCTGAGAAGAACTTGAGATACTGTAGAAAAGGCAGACTATGGGAAAAACACATCCCCATCAAGGGACTCCACCACAAGTAAAATATTTTTAGTTTTTTTTATGAAAATGTTTTAAAATTTTAAAAGGGTTTTTCTCGCTAAAATTCGATTCATCCCTTTCCTCCCTTTTTTTTTTTCTCGGTTTTTATTTTTTTTAGTTAAGGGGGGGTGTTTTCTGGCTACACTGGCCTGTAGTGATGACTGCGAGGGCACCAGGGCTGAGCTTTTAGGCACCAGCACTGGCGCCTTTCAGAGAGTCAAACAGGCTTAGCTATATGACCGAAGAGCTGATTTCAGCCCAAAACAAGAAAGGGAAATTTAAAAAGGTAGGGAAAAATTTAAAGGAAAATATATTGCAAAGTGACTTTATTTTAACAAGATTTTTAAAAAATAAAAAAAATAAAAATAATAATAAAAATAATAATAATAATAAAAACTTTATTTATTAGGGGCCAAAATATTCCGCAGCACTTTACAATTTGGAGGGGAAACGTACCAACCCTTACACATTACATACAAATTAAAAAATACTTTCAGATGAGACAAAAAAGGTGTGAGGGCCCTGCTCCCAAGAGCTTATAATCTATTAGGGTCATCGGGGAGACAAGGGTAAGGAAGTACTAAAATTTACAATGGTCCCGCCAAGTGACATAAAAAGGGGGTTGTTTTACTTAGAATTGGGTTTTGCCCCCTGCCACCCTTATATACATCAAATATTCCCTTTAAGTCCCAAAAAATTGAGTTTTAAATGCGCTGGGGAAGTGGGGGGGGAGGGGGGGTTTAGCTTTGGGGATTCTTTTGGTGGGCCAGAGTAAAAGATGAAATTCTAAAGGGCCCCTTTTTAAAACTATGGAAGTTCTAAAGTTTCCCTATCGCCCCCGGTTGCATTTTTCCCCAGAGAAGGGGTTTTGGCACCTGTGAATCTTGGGAGAGGGGCATGGGGGGTTTTGGGGGAAATGATTGATGAGTGAAACCTTAATTTTTTTTCACAGAGGGGAAAGAGAGGGGGGGTAGGGTGGTAGACAAGATAAAGGGGGAGGGGGGGAATTTTAGGGGGGGAGCAGCGTTGTGGGGGAGTTTTATGAGTGAGAGTGTTAGTTTATGTTTATCCTGAAACGGGAAATGGGCCCCCAGTGCTGACTGACACAGGGTAGAGGCATCATTTATAGCGGGGGGAAAGAAAGAAAACCCCCGGCTGCTGCACCCCAAGGACAAAACTGGAGAGGGGGAGTTTGCACAAAAGGGAGACCGATAAGCAAGGAGTTCAGTAGTCGAAAAGGGAAAAATAAATTAAGAGCAACAATGAGAGTTTGAGTTTTTTCCCAAAGGTGAGAAAAGGGACGGATTCTGGAGATGTTTTTGGGGGTGCAGGTGCCCAGGAGGGGAAAGGGGATTGGATTATGGGACAAAAAGACAGATCGGAATCAAAGTATAACCCCCAATACACGGGTGCTGCCTGGGAGTTATGGTGGTACCACACACGGGAGACAAAAAAGGGCGGGTAAGGTTTTGTTATAGTGGTGGTTTACTAAAAATTTCGGGTTTTAAAGTGAGGTTTGGGTTTAAAAATCAGGGGGGGGACAAAGGCCCAAGAAGCGACAGGAAAGTCCTGGTTTTTGTACATAGCGGAGGATGTTTTCGGGGAGGGGGTTTTTATAATTGGGTTTCATCAGATGGGAAGGGAAACTGGAACCAAAAATCTGTGTTGGTTTGTCCAATGGGGGCCTGTATGGATTGGGGAAGAGGAGAGGCCCAAAGAAGGGAACCCCCGGGGAAACCCCCGGGACAGCAAGAAAAAAGGGGAGAGAGGAGGTAGAAAACCTGCAAATGAGATGCTGAAGGGCGGTTAAAAATTTTAAGAGAAACCAAAAAGAGAGGGGTGTCCTGGACCAATGGTGTGAGCATGCTAAAAGGAAAATTTGGGTGATCAACAGTGTAAAACCTGCAGAGAAAAACCAGAAGAAAAAACAATGGGGTGGGTTACCCTGCGTTTTTGGCTGTTAGGAGATCTTTGGGAGACTTTAGTTAGAGCATTTCCGTGGAGGTGGGGTGCGGAAACCTGATTGTAAAGGGGGTCAAAAAGGGAGATTTAAGCGGAGAGATGGGGAAATTAGGCGAGAGGACCAAGCGTTCCGGGGAGTTTGGAGATAAAGGGGCAGGTTAGGATGGTGGGGTTTAGTTTTAAAGCAAAGGAGGGTCCGGGAAAAGGGCCCTTTTTCAGTAATGGGGGTTAATACATGTTTAAGGAAAATGGGAAGATCCCAGGGAGAGAGAGGGGTTACAGATTGCAGTTATTTTGAGAAATGATACCCGGGAGAAAAAACTGGACAAGGGGTGGGAATGGGGTCACTAGGAAGGGGGGCCCGGGGGCCCCCCTCCCCCCGGGGGAAATGGGGGGGAGGGGGGAGGGACCGGGAGGGCCCTGTGCTTGGGGTGTGAGTTTTGAGATGTTTTGCCGGATTTTTTTAATTTTCTCTTTGAAGTAAATGGCCAGGTCTTCGGGCAAAGGGGGTTCAGGGGACCGGGGGCCTGACCTTTTAAAGGCCTAAGAAGGGAGTGGATGGGAAAAGGGGCGTTTAGGTTTTGGTAAAAAGAAACCCTTGTATGAGAAAACCCCCTTTTAAATCAAAACCTAGGTTTGATTGTTTATTATTTACCCATGTGCCATTAAGGTTTGTAGGGAAAAATACCCTAGGCCATTTTTAACATACTGTTTTCAGTCCCCACTTTTTGGTACCCTGATGTATACCCCCAAGGGGGGGGGGGAAAAAGGGGCTTTTTGGGTGCCCCCTAGGAAATTTAAAACCAATGGTGCCCCCCCTCACAAAAAAAAAAAAAAACCGCCCAAAACCCAAAACCACACATGACCTTTGCGTCCCCCCTCCCCCCCCCCCCCCTCCCCAGCCTGGGGGGGGAAGGGAAAAAAAAAAAACAAAATTCCGACCCAAGTGTGGATTATGGGGTCGTTTTAGATTGTATTTATTAAAAAATTTTGTGATTTCCCTATGGGGCCTTCCCCCTAAAAAAAACCACACCCCTCCCCCCTCCCCACTCCCGCCCCCTCTCCCCATTACAGCCCCCCCTCACGGGGACCTCCCCTCCCACACTACACCCTCCCCCACTGTACCCCCCCCTTTAAAAGCCCCCCCCAAAATTGCCCCTAACCCCACACCCCCACAGCCCCCCCAAAATTTAACCCCCCCCACTTCCCCCACACTTACACCCCCCCTAACTGTACCCCCCTCACAAAACGACAACAAGCCCCCCCCCCCCCCCACTCACCCCCCCTCCTTTACATCCCACCTACATTTCCCCTACACCCCCCCCTCACTGAGCCCCCCCAACACACACAAACAGCCACACCCCCCTCAACTTGTCCCTTCCCCTTTTCAAAACACTACACCCCTTTTTAAACATTTTTTTTTTTGGGGGGGGGGGTTTTTTTTTTTAAAACGGGGGAAAGTTTTTCCTTTTTTTTAAATTTTTTTTTTGGGGGGGGGTTTTTTTTTTCAAATTTTTTTAAGGGGGGTTTTATTTGGGGGGGGGGGGGGCGGGCCCCCCCCCCCCCCCCACCCCAAAACTACCCCCCCCCCCCCCCCTTGGGGACAGGGGAGGTTTTCCCCCCCTTTTAACCCCTTTACCTTTAGGAGGGGGGGGATCATGGGGGACGGGAAACCCGGTCCCCAGGAGCAGAATGTTAGGAAAGATGGATCGAAATTTTCTCCAAAACATTTCCCCTTCCGGGTCACTCCCACCAATGCATGGCCGCCCCCTGTCAACTTTTCCCCCCTCTTCCCCACCCAGCCCCGGGGGGAAAGGGGGGGGGGGAAGGAAAAATCACTCGGGCCCCTTTTTTTGTTTTGAAAACAGCAGGGAGCTGCCATTTTAGGGAGCGGGTTTAAATCCTGAGCCGGCTCCTTGCCTGCCCCCCCTTTAGGGGCGGCAGAGGGGAGGAAAAAAAAAACCTTTTTAGGCGTGGCCCTCTCTTCCCCTACCCACGTCCCGGGCTTTGGATACCGCAAACAAAACGGTGATGGTGCCATTGCATTTTTTTAACAAATTTTACAGTTTCTGCCCCCAGAAAAAAAACCCGGATTGCCCAAAAGGGGACAAAACTTTTGCCCTAAAGAAGTCAATGGTCCCATCAAGAAACATTTTTGTGGTATCCCCACATATAATCGAAAACAATTCCAAATTTGGGGCCTTTTGGGTAAGATTTAAAATTTTTTATAACTCCAAAGGGCTCTATAAAAGGGCCATTTTTGGGGAAACCCCAAAAAGGGGTATGGTGGGTTAAATTTACTTGAAAGGGAATAAAAAGGGGTTATCCCAAGGGACAGTTTTGTAGGAGTTCAGATTAAAAAAAATTTGGAGGAATTAGGGAAAACAGAAATGGAAAAAGGGTTTATAAAAAGCAGGAAAAAGGCCCTACCAAAAGCTTTTTTTTTTATCTAATTTTTCCCAAAAATTCTTTTAGATTGCTTACCTGTCCCCCTTTTTTAAATATTTCCCACAAATTTTTGGGCCATAGGGTTATGGGTCTTTTTTAAGTGGGGCCCAACATTTTAAAAATTTTTTTTAAAGGCCCAAAAAAAAAAGACATCCATCCAGTGACCCTATTGTTCAATATTATGACCCAGAGGAAGGAAAAAAAGCCCCATGAGGGAAGAAGCCAATTGCCCTTTCTTTTTAGAGGAAAACCCCTCGACCCCAAAACGGGAAATTTCAGAAAAAATTCCCAGGATCAACGACTCTTCTCCAATCCAAGAAACCTATAACTTGTTAATTTTTTAAAACACTAGAAACATCCAACCCTTTTTAAACTCTGTTTTTGAATTCCCCTGAAAATTCCCTTCTGGCAGAGATTTTTCCCGTTTTAAAATGCCCTTACAGAAAAATCCCTTTCTATGTCTTGAAAAAGGCTTTTTTCCCTCTGACGTTAGGATCCCCCTTTTTTCTAAAATATAGTCCCTATTTTATTAATAGGTCGGGCAGAGTTTTCTGTTTTGGACCTTAAAAATTTTTCCCATCCCCCAATCCCCCTTTTTCCCTTTAAGCTAAATAACCCTTTTCTTGCAAATCTTTCGGGGTATTGGTCCACCCATCCTTTTATTTTTTTGGGTTTGGGCCCGTCTTTGAACCTTTTTCAACCCTTACAATGCCCTTTCCCGTGAAATGGTCCCCAAAAACCTGTCCCCAATATTCCATGTGTGATATAACCAGTGATTTGTATAATGGGATAATAAGTTTCTCATCATGTGCATCTATGCCTCTTTTAATACACCCTATGATCCTATTTTCCTTGGCAGTTATTGCCTGACACTGGCTGCTATAATAAAGTTTACTGTCCACCAGGATTCCCATGTCCTTCTCCATGTCACTTTTACCCAGTGATTTTCCATTTAACATGTAATCATGGAATGGATTTTTCCTCCCCATGTGCATAAACTTGTATCTATCTGTGTTAAACCTCATCTGCCACTTCTCTGCCCAGGCCTCCAACTTATCCAGATCCCTTTGTAATAACACATTATCCTCTATTGTGTGGATTCCTTTATAGAGCTTAGTATCATCTGCAAAGAGTGATATTTGTAACGGGTCGCGCCGCGGTCCGGTCCACGGACCGCGGGTGCACCCGTGTCCCTCTCGGCGGGTCCCCGGCGGGGACGGGTGGCGCCGCGGGCCACACTGCTGGCCGTGGTCGCATCCGTCCCATCCACTCACCTGACCTCGCTCCTGCTCAGCTCTCGTCCCCTGCCGGCCGGAATGCGCGTGCGCGCCCCCTAGCGCGCGCGCTCGTTCATGTAAATTTAAAGGGACAGTGCGCCGGTAATTGGTTAATTGCCGGGCGCTGTCTCTATATTGTTTTGGGATCCACGTCACTTCCCTGCTGGATCTTTGTTGCCTCCGTGCCCTAGAGAAAGCGTTCCTGTGTATCTACTGTCTTGCCGTGTATTCTGACCTCTGCCTACGTTTATCGACTCTGAACCTTTGCCGCCTGCTCCGACCTTGCCTCCTGTCCCCGACTACGCCTACGTCTCACGATTCTGTACCACGCTCACCATTGGCCGCCATCGCAAGCAAGTCCCGCCAGTGGAAGCGACCCGGTAGACTCCCGCCGCAGCAAGTCCATACCGCTTGGCGGCGGGCTCTGGTGAAAACCGGGACCTACTTAGATTGCGCTCCCTGGCATGGCTTACACCATCGCTTGCGGTGGTCCAGAGGGTCCACTACCAAGTCAGTTACAATATTCTACTGTGCAATCCTTCTCTAAAGTCACTAATGAAAATATTAAAGACAACAGGTCCCATTTTTGACCCCTATGGAACCCCTCTAGTAACAGGGATCCAGTCTGAGTATGTACCATTAATTACTACTCTTTGTTTTCTATCAGTGAGCCAGTTGTTTTCCCATAGCAAGCATTTTCCCCCAGTCCAAGCATTCTCATTTTTTTTTACCAACCTTTTATGTGGCACAGTATCAATGCTTTAGAAAAATCTAAATATATGACTTTTTAAGTCCCTAAACCCCGATCCATTCTAGCACTGCCTTTCCTCATAGAAGCTGATGAGATTAGTTTGCAGGACCGATCCTTAAATAAACCCGTCTGGAACGGCTTATACATTTATTTTCAGTGAGAATACTCCAGGATAGCATCTCTTAAAAACCTTCAAACATTTTAACCCACAACAGAGGTTAAACCCTTACCTGGCCTATAGTTTCCTGGATCACTTTTGACCCCTTTTTGAATATTGACACCACATTTGCTATGTGCCAATCCTCTGGGACATAACCCGATATTATACAGTCCATAAATATTAAGAATGGGGCCTATCACATTATTTAACTCCCATAGGACACATGAGTGCGTATAAGGGTAAATACAGTATTTGTAGATTTACCAATTGCACACCTTACACATTAAAAAGCCATGGTCATAAAGCTTCACTCAGAAATCAGGAAAAAACTAGGGATATTTTATACTTTGTAAACACCAAAAACAGCATTTTACATATTTTTATGGTTACAGATCCAAGATCGAGACTGTTATTTAACTCAGTAAAGCACCGAATTCAAGCAATTTATCTGGGACAGACTTCTTAGCCAAGGATCAATAGTATGGGTGTAACGAAAATAAAGAAATAAAAATGAATTTATTGAATTAATATTTTTTTGTTTTCGTTACCCCCATATTATTGTTCATTTTATATACAGATCGGGACAAATTTTGGAGTTTTTATCATTTGATTTCGGCCATGTACAGTTTTTTATTTTAGATTACACTAGAAAACCCATAAACGCGCTCGCTCCTTTTCCCATTGGTCCAAATAACCGCACCTCTTTTAAATTAGCCAATCACAAACAGAGTTCGCTCTGCATGTCTTTTCCCCATAGAACGCTATGAGAAGGTAGCTCAGCCGCTGATTGGCTAACTGGACGAGCCCCTCTTCTCCCCAACCAATCACAGTACTAGAATATTTCCCTTTTAGACAGAAATTTAAAACTTTTAGGGCGCCCTTCTATCGCCCCTTCTTTCTCCACTCAAAAATAGACCACTACATACGATTGGTGGATTCATATCTGCCGCCTGGGCTCAACCAATCAGCTATTTTCTGCCTTTTTTACTGTATTTTGAACTGTCCCGCCTTTTCATTTGATTGGTCCATACTTCCCATAGGTTATAAAGGGTCACTGTCGCTCCTATTCTGATTGGTTGGTTTCTGACGACCAATGAGAATAGCTTACAGAATTTGAATTACTGTATTTCCCGGAAATTCTCTATATCCCAATTCCCGATGTAGCGCCGGTCTCGGCGACAAACGCGTTGTTGTGGATTTCATTGATTTATGTTTATAGAAGGTATCAGCTCTTTTTCAGATCATATTTTACACTTAATAAAAATTATTTTTTTAATCATACTCCATGCCGCACGGCGCTCAGAGCAGAGATTTCTTTGCCCCAATCTCTCCATTGACTACAATGGGACAAGTAGCTCACGCTCTGATTGGCCGGGATAGCCAAGCCCCTGCTAGTTCAACCAACAGCTCTTTTCTGCATTTTTTACTTGTATTTTGAACTGTCCCGCCTTTGATTTTTGATTGGTCAATACTTCTCCATAGGTTATAATGGGTCACTGTCGCTCCTATTCTGATTGGTTGGTTTCTGCCAAGCAATGAGAATAGCTTACAGAATTTGAATTACTGTATTTCCCGGCAATTTCCAATATCCTAATTCCTGATGTTGCGCCGTTCTAGATTTTTGGAAAGTGATTTGTTTTGTTTTTTTTTATTAGGTTTGAGCTCTTTTTCAGATCATGTTTTACACCTAATAAAGGCGATTTTTGTTGGAATCATACTCCATGCCGCACGGAGCTGAGATTTCTGTTGCGATCTTCTATATGTTTCCTCTCATGTTCCGTTGTTGCTTCACTTCGCCTCCGCCGGATCATTTAGACCAGAATCAACCAGGTCTGCCTGTCGGAGATGGCGAGTGCTGCAATGCGCCTCACTTTGCCGAGCCGCAATTGTACATGCCTCGGAGTTTTCAAGCGCGCCGCGTCCCGCCCCGTCTCGCCCCCACACTGCGCCCACACCGCGCCCATTGCACGCCCCTTCATGCGAGGCGCATCTGAAAGTGGCGAACGCTGCGCCTAACATCGCATCCCTGCGTGTGACAGCGGATTCAGGTCGGTGAGGCGCAGGATACGCCAGAAAACAGGCAAAAAGCCCCCTTCATACATGTCGCCCTAAATCAGTAACCATAAATAAGAACAAACTTACAAGAGACCCAGACACCTTTCCATTGGTAGGTACCAAATTCCAACAACCATCAGTGAGGGGCCTATAACGGCTAGTGTGCCAATAACCTACAGAAGTCCCTCTGTGATTACCCCGTCGTGGGAGGTGCGGTAAGCCCATTATTTGGATTTGATCGTATTCTTTTGGAAATTGTTTTAATGTATACCTATTCAAAGTTAAATTTTATATGGACACCTTTGCATCAACTTTTATTGTTTATTTACATATTAAATGCAAATTTCTACACAGTCAAGTCACATTATTATGACAGAGTAATCTCTATGTGAGGCACGGACAGCAGCTAAATAGGCTGGGAGTGACTTAGCAAGGTCCTGATAGCTTGTCACAGGTATCTGGAGCCATGCTGACTGCATTACATCACAACTGCTGGAGAGTGAGTGGAAAAGGATTCATAACACAGCAATCGAGGTGGTCCAACGCTTGCTCAATTGCATGTAAGTATTGGAAAATAGGGGGCTATGATAGTACTTGGAAGTTTTGGTCATGCTCTTCCAACCAATCTCAGACATTTCTTGTTTTGTGAAATGTCACATTGTCTTGCTGGAGGAAACCGTTTGCCAATGAGAAGAGGTCCAATTCCAATACTGCTGTTAAAAGTAAAATCTTTACTGCTGATGCAACCGGTTCTTTAAAGGGGTTTTGCCACCATGAAATGTTGATGTGGGAACCTTCAAAATGGGTATTTAATCACTTTTCTACATATATGTGATTAAAAAAAGTGAAAACTCTGAGAGCTACAGCATTTCTCAACCCCTTGGTTACCACAAAGCTTCCCCTAGTCACGACCCAGGAGCTGAAAGGCCGCTGCTTGCGTGAGTCACTTTTATCTATGTACAGGCAGAATAAATTTGGTCTTTTAAGGCACCGGGTAGCAATATGTTTTCTTTTGTATACAGAATAACTAGCTGTAGTGTTATTAGATCCCTGCTTTATCTGATGAAGAAGCTTTCAATCTGCTGTTTAGAATAGGTGTTGTCTTTTGTATACAGAATTCACAAGTTATAGTTTGATTATTTGAGTGAACATGTCACAGGATCCCCTTATGCAGGCTCTGTGCTCAGGCTGTTTGTGTCTGTGTGCGTCTGTCATCTCCGTGATTTGTTTACATTACATTAGCTTCTTAGCAGATAAGGTTTCTCCTGACAGTGCCGTCTGAGGCTCTGTGTCTTGCTGTATTGAATCCACTGTTGTACTGTTTATTAGTTCACTTAAGTTTTGAGATGCTCCCTTGGATTCCTCACTCCCCCCTCCCCTCTCCCTCTCTCCACTGCAGCTTCATGACTCAGTGTGATTTGTTGACATCTTGCTCTCATACTGAATGGAGGTCAGTACTTGGTCTGGTGGCAAATCCCCTTTAAGTTAAATTGCTGCTTGAGGGTTGCGGACAGGATGCAAAGCTGGATCAAGGTTGGTGGATGCCCTTCACAAAAAAATTCGTCTAGAGCCCACATCAGTAACAACGTCATATAGAGCAGTTTTCTGGGAAATTAAAAAGTTCTTACTAGGGACAAAATATAACAAAGAACAATAAGAAAAAACTCTTCAGTATGTATTTTGTAGATTGTAAGCCTTAGTGGGCAGTGTCCTCTTCCCCCTTTGCATCAGTTGTCATTTATCGTCACCCTTGTATTTGTTCAACATTTGTTATGTATGTATGTAACTCCCCTTGAATGTACAGCGCCCTGGAATCAATGGCACTCTAAAATAAATAATAATAATAATATATTTACCTGATGCCTCTCCAATCTCTGTCCAATACATCTCCTTTACAAATAATTGTGTAACAAACTTATTACCTCCTATCTCATGCTAAAGTGTGTGACAGATGGTTTTCCATCTGTGAACTGTTGCTGTGGTGCCAGTTTACTGTCTATCATTACTCACTAATAAATAGGCTTCTAATTTTGGCATTTCCTGATATTCACATTGTGATTATTTTTGTTATGACACAGCAAAGCTTGTATAATATCAATTCAGGATACAATCTTGATACCAAAATGTCTTAAAGGGATTGTCCCACCAATAATGGTTAACATCTATCCACAGGATAGGTGATAAATGTAAAATTGATTGTCTGACCGCTGGGACCTGCAAGAGCAGGAGTCCTGAATCCTCTGACTGCCGCCCCATTCACTGTCTATATAGTATTAAAGGGGTTGTCTCGCTACAAGGAGTGCATTTTATGTTAAAGATCTTGTAAAAACAGGTCACTTTGCAATATATGTCTATTAACAGTGTCTTACCTATTCTGAGATATCTCCTCTTGTATGAGCTGCATCAGCTCCTCAGGTAGCTATAGCTACAGACTTGTTCAATCTCTTAAGATAGGCTGCTAGCACTGGTTGCTATAGCTACAAACCTGGCTTCTACTGCAGCCTAGTACAAACCAGTAAACACGCCCCTGAATTCAAAATGAAACCAAGAAAACAAATCAATGTAGTGAGACAATCCCTTTAAGTCTTCCTCTTTATTCACATCAACACTGGTGTCCTGTAAAGCTGGAAGACTGATCATTGTATTTACCACCAATATACAAGAACCAGATGTTATATTTGTTACTGGTCCACCATTAAATAGGCACAATATACCACTCATGCAATGGTTTGATAACATTCTTTACTCCAACAATTTTCAAACCAATGTCCTATGTTCTACTTATCTCCCAAATCACTAGGATTACATTTATTGCTGCCTAATTCTGGGCTATTATTCAAAAAAGAAGTGTTGATGAACAGTCATCATTTCTAAGATTGAGTATCCTGTCAGCTACTGGCTAAAAGCTCCTGGGTTAAAGAGAACTTGTTTGGATCCTTATCCTGCCCTCACTGAGTGACGCAGTGACTTACGCCCAAATCTGCCTCACTTCTTATAGAAGGTCGCACATATCAACAAAAATGAGGGCAGTGAACATTTGCTACCAAGTTCTTTGCCATCCAATTCATATACATAGGTAAGCCCGTATTCTCTTGCTTCACCCCGTGCCATCTCACCATACTGAAACAATGTCTCTTTTATTCACATATTCAACGTAATAAGGTTGCAGGCCTGGAACACTGCCAGTCATCAGCAGTTGGGCAGGGCAAAAGGCCGCTTATGAATATTATAGACTTATTTCTAACAGTATAAGGTCAGGTTTCTTTTAACGTATTGTAAGGTTGGTAAGGACTAACTTGACAAACTTATTTTTTTTAATGCTCAAAAGACATCAAACATTTATTAGTGACTAATTTGCCCGGTTACATTTGTTTTAAAGATTTGCTGTAGAACCATATTGTGCCCTGTATACCAATTTGCCTGTTTGAAATGTATGTATATATTTGAAATGAGCTTTTTCCCTTCTATCCTTCCAATACCTGTAACGGCATCTTAGAATAAGGCAGAATATTTAGAGCAAATCATGTGTCACAACAGTCAGATTGTGGCGACTGATTTAATTCAGGAAAGTATGTGTTATAATGCTTAGTGATGCATCAGAAATGCCAGCTGTGGCTCAGGACTGTAAGCCTCAGAGCTATAATGTCCTATTCTAAAGCACTTCTTTCAAATTAGATCTGAATAGGTGGAACCCTAGAAGAGACAGAAAATAAAATAATAGAACTTTTTCAATTTTTTAATCAGTTCTGTCCTGTGACAAATGCATATCATTTGAGAATCCCATGTCCTTAATTATTAAGACATAACATTTATTTCACATCAGCATAGTGAGGGGTAATGTTCTTGAGCCACAATGAAAAAAGATTTGCCATTGAATATATATATAATACCACGTGGCTCATGTTAGGGGTTAAACGTCACTGCTACCGCTGCAGCTTGCATAGCTGCCAGCCTGCACATACATACAAATGAATAGTGGTAACTGCACATTATTGTTGCACAGGATTTTTGTGAACTGTTTTTTCACCTCCACATGTACTTATGGAGTACTTGTCATTAGGGTCGGAACAGACCACCAAAATACTGGAGAATCTTCCAATAGACCCAAGTCCCAACACGTCATGGCCACAAAGGTCTAGGAAAAGACAACGTCATTTGGAGTGGACTTCAGAACCAGATAACCTCTTACATCTTGCATGTTCAATTACTACTTTAAAGTGGATTTACAAACTGTAATTATAGATGGAGGGTGGGCTATTAATATAATCTCCTTTGATGGGCCCAAGGAATTTCAGCCTGACATACATGTGTACCATTCATATTAATCAGCTACATTCAAGTTAGGTGCTGTTTACAACTAAACATCATTTTGGGTAGTAAAGTTTCTCTTTGGTAAGAGCACCATGAAGACGTAGGGCGACATAGGCCTAGGAAATATGCAAAATACTCTAGGGAAGAGAACTATGGGGGACATGTATGAACCTGGCATCGGCTCACCAGTTCTACCTGTTTTTAATAGTGTGTGATCCGACAGTATGTATGAAAGTGTCTCACAGCACTTTCTAAATGTGTCCCTTCTGTGCCAAAAGTAGTCTAAGCCATGCCACTGTGAAACACCCCACTGCATCTTTCAAAAGGCTCGGAAGGTGCCAAGTTTTGACATTTGAATATTCATAGAACTATAGAACAGGATTGCGACAATTTATTGGCACAAAACACTTAAGAAACCTACCGCAGCCTCGTTAATACATATTACCCTATGTTTCTGGTGCCACTTTATAGTCACAACAGACCCATTCAGGAGCAACCAAACCCACCCCAAAATGGCTTTTTGCAGATAAGAGACTTTTCTCTTATGTAGAGCTTTTTTGCATACCCAAAAATCATGGAAAGTGACTGAGTGGTCAAAGTCTCTCTGCTTGGTTAGGGGCGGTTGTCAGGTTCACATGCTTGTTGGTTCCCTGCAGGGCACTAGTGCATGTGAGAATGTCACAGGAGTGATGACACCATAGAGGTGGTGACCTCATGGGTATAAAGATGTCATAACGGGGAATGTCAGTGTCTACTTCAAGACCCTGGAATGAGTGGTGAATTGAAAGGTGTGGGTATATGGGCAGTGATGTGTAGCTGGCCTAATAAATTAAGTGCTCGGAACCTACAACTGTTGACCACTGCACTTAAAAGTAAGGCTATGTTCACAAGGGTTAACTGCGGGGCGTAATTACGCCCCGCAGTTACGCCGTGTGGCCGGGGGCGGGGGAGCGAGCGGGGGGGTCCGGCACCTCCCGGCCCATAAAATCAGTCACGGCCGTAACGCCCTAAAAAAGTGACATGTGAATTTCTCCCCCCTCGCGTTTTCGCCGAGCAGGAGAGGAGACTAATCCTATTCTCCATGGGGAACTTTGGATTACCGTAATGAATGGCCTTTTCAGCCGTAATTTGCGACTTGGGCGCAATTTACGACCGAAAACGCCCTTTTTAAGCCTTTGAACTAGCCTAAGTGTTCTTGGACCATGACATGATTTTTCACTTAGGGTTCCAAAGCGAGGGATGATGTCACTTATTAAACGGGGGAAAAATTTAGGAATATATGAGGGCGAATATCCTGCAGGAGATCTATGCATTTGATGACTTTTCAAGGATATTAACAACAAAAAATGCAATGTAGATAACATTGCCTGATGTGTCCCTTATAAAATTTCAAAACTGGTGGTGAAATAACTGGCAATAACATCATAAGTGGGTGACAGGTGGTGATGTTATAAAGGGTCCAGTCCTAATAACCTGAGTTTGGGACCAAATCAATTCTTTTCCCAATTAAGCCCCCATATAGGTGTTAACCACAGTGTAAAAGGTGTTGCCACTGACCACCTTTTGCCACTGACTTGTTTTTTTTCTTGAGGCTCCAGTCTAATTTTCTCTCTCTTGAGAACTAGTACTCAGTAGCAATTTTTTTCTGAAAATTAAATAAGCAATAGGTATTTGACGTATAACTGCACATGTACTGTATGTCCTAATGTAGGATGGCACACATTTGGAGCATAAATATAAGTTGTTGAGTTGTCCTGTCACTATACATGTTCCTCTGAAAGCTGGACATGAGATTAAAACATAAGTCTTTAATGGATTATTTGTTGTTTTTCGTTTGGGTTTGTAAATTGGGATTATCTCTACCTCCTGTCATTATTTCAGGTTTTCAGCTGTCAATTACAGCCAAGGGTGATGATGCAAATCCAGCTCCTGAAAATCAGCGCTGTATTTTGAATGCATCCCACTTTGCTGACTTTAAAAGGGAGATTTTAAAAAAGGGTTTTCTCACTGTTTTACAGAGTCCCCAGCCACTTCAGACCTCATTCCTGGTCAACTGTGAGTGGTTCTATAGAAAATGTTTGGGCATATCACTTCCCTAACCCCCTACATCCATTACAGTTTCATGACTGCTAAGCTTGTAACTTAGTGTAAAAGGGCAAAAAACCCTAAAGGGTTTAAGCTTGTCAGTAAGTATTGTGTACACAAGTTTCCTTCTTTTAAGAAGCTGAACACAATCATCATCCCTACTACTGCTGAAGTCTGTAAAAGCAGAGAGAGGTGGCCGGTAAAATAGGGAAGTTTTTTTCAAACGCAGGGTAAGACTTCCCAACCGAAAAAACAAAGTCAGAAAAGCAATGTATTTGGTAATAGTCTTTATTTACCTTTGCCTGCAAGTTTAAAGCTATATAAAGGATTTTTGCTCAAAAAAATTGGAAAAAAAAACATAAACGTAAAAAAAAAAAATTAATACATTTGTATTTACTGGATATCATTTACAACAACCACTTTACAAGTAGCCACAATACATAATTTTATTTTTTATTTCAGTCATAATATAAATACCATCCAAGATTTTTTTTACATAATTTAAATTTAAATTCTTAGGCTATTCTACCCGCCTGGAATTTTTCCCCGGGTTTACAAAAAAACCCAGCGCTGTGTAACATCAATAAGGTTTTCTACGGGAAACCCCTCGGGCCCTCTGGCAAAGATAGACCATGTTCTATCTTCCGCCCAATTTTCAGTCGATTCCCTTGCAGCCCCTACATTGGATGCGGGGAATCCTAAATCCGGCCGCGTTTTTTGCACAAAAAAAGCGCAGAAAAATGGCAGTGTGGCAATTTTTAAAATACCGCAATTTCCAAAGGTAAATTTTTAAATTTGCTTTGGGGAAAATTTAGCCTAATGATGACTGAAAAACAATTAAATGATACATAGAGCAAAACAAATCCAATGGTGACTTACTGGCTATTTACAGCTATGACAAGTACTTCAAACCCTATATGTGCATGGGATAATGACCTGATTGTGAATTTCAAAATCTGCAGGATGCTTTTTATTTTCACAGAAAAACACAGATTAGTCCTACTGGATGACAGTGGAGCTAAGCCTGGTGCAGATCTGTTGGCAGATCCACAGCAGCCATAATTCTTTGAAAAATTGATGTTTTACCTATCTAAACATGTGATCATACACCAAAGCATTTTTGACCATCTTCAAACAACAATGCGATCTGATATGTAAATCAGAGTGATGGCTGTACCATCAGTTATAAGCAGACTTTCATTAGCTGCTAGATATAGGGTCAGATGGAGGTTGTCAGCAGAACATGGGGAAAAAAAGATTATGGGCGACATGTATGATCGGGATTTGCGCCAGTTTTCTGGCGAAAACGGCGCCTTACCAATCCGAATCCCCTGTTGGACGCAGAGATGCGATGTTAGGCGCAGCCTTCGCCACTTTCGGATGCGCCTATCATGAAGGGGCGTGCAATGGGCGCGGTGTGGGCGTTCTGGGGCGGGACGCGGCTCATTCGAATACTCCGAGGCATGCATGATCGCGGGTCGGAAAAGTGAGGCGCATTGCAGCGCTCGCCAGCTCCGACAGGCAGACCTAGTTGAAGTTGGTCTAAATGAGCCGGCAGAAGCGAAGTGAAGCTAGAATATAACATGAGAGGAAACATATAGAAGATCGCAAAAGAAATCCATCTCAGCTCTCAGCTCCGTGAGGCATGGAGTATGAATCCAAAAAAATCGCTTTTATAAGGTGTAAAACATTATCAGAAAAAGAGTTCAAACCTTCAAAAAAAAAATGTAAAAAAAATCACTTTCCAAAAATCTAGAACGGCACTACATCAGGAATTAGGATCTTGGAAATTGCCGGGAAATACAGTAATTCAAATTTTGTAAGCGCTTCTCATTGGTCGGCAGAAACCAGCCAATCAGAATGGGAGCGACAGTGACCCATTAAACCTATGGAGAAATATTGACCAATCAAATTCAAAGGCGGGACAGTTCAAAATACAGTAAAAAGGCAGAAAAGAGCTGATTGGTTGAGCAAGCGGGGGCTTGGCTATCCCGGCCAATCAGAATAGGAGCGACAGGGACCCATTATAACCTATGGAGAAATATTGACCAATCAAATTCAAAGGCTGGACAGTTCAAAATACAGTCAAAATGCAGAAAAGAGCTGATTGGTTGAGGTAGCGGGTGCTTTTCTATCTCAGCCAATCAGAGCGCGAGCTACTTTGTCCCATTGTAGTCTATGGCCAGATCGGGGCAATGAAATCTCGGCTCTCAGCGCCGTGCGGCATGGAGTATGATTAAAACAATCATTTTTATTAGGTGTAAAATATTATCTGAAAAAGAGCTGAAAGCTTCTAAAAACATAAATCAATCAAATCCCTAACAACGCGTTTGTCGCCGAGACCGCCACTACATCAGGAATTGGGATATAGAGAATTGCCGGGAAATACAGTAATACAAATACTTTAAGCTCTTCTCATTGGTCGGCAAAAACCAGCCAATCAGAATAGGAGGGACAGTGACCCATTATAAGCTATGGAGAATTATTGACCAATCAAATTCAAAGGCGGACAGTTCAAAATACAGTAAAAAGGCAGAAAAGAGCTGATTGGTTGGGCCCAGGCGCAGATATGAATCACTAATCATATGTAGTGCGTCTATATTTGAGTGGAGAAAGAAGGGCGCGATAGAAGGGCGCCCTAAAAGTTATTACTGTCTATGGGAAATATTCTAGTACTGTGATTGGTTGGGGGGAAGAGGGGCACGTCCAGCTTAGCCAATCAGAGGGTGAGCTCATACACTGGCGAGGCGCGGCGGACTTTACACGGCATGTATGAGCGCACTTCGGGCGCCGACATACATGAGGCGCAGCTTTCGCTTGAAATCGGGCGAAAACGTGCGCTCCGATGCGGCGAGTTTCATACATGTCGCCCTATGTGTGAAAGATAAACTGTTCAGAAACATTACATAGTAATCTAATGTGTCAGGCATGTTAAAATCCAACATTAATTTTTCTTCTTTAGATAAACAGCACTAGAGGTATTTGGTAGCCACTCTACGCTTTTGTGCATGACAGTAAAAATAAATGCTCAACCATAGTATATTGCAGTGCTTGCTCAAGGATAGTGGAGGCTTAACACCCAAAAGGCGGGTTTAAAATCCGGGAAATTCTGATTAAAAGAATCCAGCCGGTATTTTGACATCTTGTACGTAGTCTTGGGGGACCGTTCTGTCTGCAGTTTGGGGGGTTCCCCACCACCCCCCTCAAAAAATTGACATTTTTAAAATTTTCCCGTCCAAAATTTTGGCTAAAATGAAAATTTTTTCTAAGTTTTTCCGGAACCCCCGGGATTTGGAAAAAAAACCGTCCGGGGGAAAATCCTTGTAGTTTTAACTGCTGCCCCAATTTTTCTATTTAAATAAATTTGAAAAAAGGTTTACACCCCGGGTTTACAAACCCAAAAACCGCTGTAAAACCGAAAAAAAAAACCTGCGGGGGGACAACCCTTAAAAATTTTCCAGCAAATAGCCGACTAATGGGGCATGGGGGGCAAAAGGGCTGCCTAAAAAGCCGTGTGTGCTACCAAAAACTTTGGGGGTGCTGTAGCAACTGATATTTAAAACCTAAAGCAAAAAAAATTTCCCAAAGGGGGGAATCCCCCCCAAAAAACACAAAAAACTGATTCTTTAAAAAAAGCAACAAAAAAATATCTAAATAAATTTGGGGGTTTAAAATAGAAAATTCATTTTGGAACCCAAAACCACTACTTTAATATCAAACAACCCCATACAATTAAATTATAAAAAAGCTATTATTCAAATCAAAAAAAGGGGGCAAAAATTTTTAAAAATAAAATTAAATCAAACAAAATTTAAACCCTTTCTCTGTCACATATTTTAATTAAAACATTTGAAAATATTTTCCTTTTTTCCAAGAAATTTTAATTTTTAAAAAAGCAAAAACATATTTTTCCCTTTTTAACCCCCTTTTTAAAATTTGGGTCCCCTTTTTTTGGGGGTTTCCTTTTTTTAAAAAAAAAATATTTGGACTTCACTGTTAAAAATAGAATTTTATTTTGGGGGAAAAAAATTCTTTCAAATTTACGAAAAATAAAATTTTCTTCCCCAGTGAAAAAAAATTTGGGAAAAACCCCCCACCGTTACCCTTTTAAATTAACCAACCTTGTTACAAATTAAAAAAAAAACCCTCCCCATTTAAAATTTTATTCGTTTAAACCCCCCTTTGTAAAACACCCTGAAAATTTTTGTACAAAGGGCCCCCTCCCCCCTTGGGGGCTCCAAAAATAAATTCCCCAGTTAATCCAAAGGCCAGTGGAAAGATTTTCCCCGGGAAACCAATTAACCGTTTTTAGGAGGTGGGTAAAAGGGCCCCATGGAAAATTTTTCCCCAAAAACCCCGGAAAACCTCCAAACCCCCCGGGGGGGTTTTTGCCTTTTGGGGGGTTAGCCCCAAAACGGGGAAAGAACAGTGTTAAAAAAGGCAAACTCCCCAAAAACCTGTTTTGGTCCTGCACATCCCCCATTTCCCAAAAAAGTTTTCATTAAATTCCACATAATGCAAAAAGAAAATTTTTGAACCTTAAAAATTTACTTTACCAAAAAATTCGGTTGGGGTTTTTTAAGGACAAAAGCAAAAGGGGAAAAATGTTTTTGAAAGAAACTTTTTTACATAATCGGAATTGCAGGGAAATTTTGGCTTCCAAATTTCTCCCCTTTTAATAAATTCCCCCCCAAAAAATTCCTGATTTTAGAACCCATTTTTTCCTAATTTTCCAACCTTTCCCCTAAACCTAAGGGCCCCAAAAACGGGAAAACAAGGTAAAAAACCAAAATTTGGGAAATTTTGGTTTAATCCGGCCCCCCGCAGGGGGGCAAAATGAAATTTCCCGCCCCGAAGAGGGGCTTGCAGGAATTTAAACCCTTTTGGTTTTGAAAAGGGTTGCGGCGCCTTAATTTCGGGCGGGGAAAAGGGGCCCCCCAAATTTTGGGGGAAAGCCCCAAAATTCAAACATGCGCCCAATTTAAAAATAATTTTTTTTTTTTTTAAAATCGAACGTTAAACCCCCAAATCCTTAAACAACCAGAACTTGCCCCAAAGAGAATATTTTTCATTAAAAAAATTTAACCAAAAATTTCCCCAATTTAAAAATTATCTTTTAAATCAATTTTTAAACGCCCTTTTAAAAAAAATTTCCCAGGGAAAACCAATAGGCCCCCACTTTTCCCCCTGAATTTCCGACCAACTCCCCAAATAAAAAATTTCCATATGACCCTAGCCGGGCCCACCCCCCCAATTAATTTTAAAAAGGTCAAAAAGGGGCGGGGAAACGGGTTGGGTATTTCTTTAAAATTTAAATTAAACAAAAAAGGGTTCATTTTTTTCCGGTACCCAAATTTAAAAATTTGTCTAAAAAAGAAAAAGGCCCCCCAATTTCCTTACATCCACCCCCCTTTTCATCCCCCAAAAAACCCCTTAAACCCAAAACAGGGGAATTTAAAAAATTTTTGGGGGGATTTTGAGCCAAATGGGAAAACCCAGTCAATTTTGGGCCCATTTCTTTTCCCCCCATAAAAAAACCCCAAAAAATTTTCCCTGGTGAAAAAACTTTTCCCCCCAAATGGGATTTTTTGGAGAAAATTTTTTTTGAAAGATCTAAAAAAAGAAAAATGGGAAAAAAACCATTAAAATTTTCTTCAAAAAACTTTAAACTTTTCATATTTTAAACATAAAGCACTGGCAAAAAGTTTTTAACACCAAAAGTAACCCCCATATTTTTTTTCAAAAATTCAAACCCCTTTTAAAAAAAAGAAACAAAAAAATTTTAAAATTTTTTTTCCCAAAAACTTTAAACTTCCAAAAAACATACATTAAAAATAACCCCTTAACCCCCAATCCCACAGTTTTGAAGTCAACAAATTTTTAAACACCCCCTTCAAAGGGAACAACTTTTAACCCAAAAAATTTAATTTCCCAAAACACTTGGGGCTTTTAGAAGTCCGGGCCCTTTAATTTAAATCCAAATCAGGATAATTTTTAAAAGTTCCCAAAGGGAAATTTACCCCCAACAAGGGCCTTTCATTTTTCTTTTTGGGGGCCCAAAATTAAATTCGAATTGGCCCAAAAGTTTCCCAAAATTTAATTTGAACTTAAAAACCCCCAAATCTCCTTAAGGGGGAAACCCAAAGGCCATGGGGACCCAACTTTTGGTTCCCCTAACCTTTCTTAAGTTTCGCCTAAAAACCCCCAAGTAATTTTGAAAAAATTTTTCCCCAAAAAAATTTTGAAAAAAAAGAAAATAAAGTTTTACCCCTTCAACCCTTTTAGAAAAATTCGCCAAATCTAAAACCCAGCCCCCGTTTAACCCCTAATTTAACCAAATTTTAAAAAAACCCCCCCCAGCACTCCCAAAATTAGATTAAAAAAGGGCCCATTTTCGAAACAACTAAACCCCAAACATCACCCGTTTAAAAACCCGAGGAAAAAAAACTCCCCGGGGTCCCCCTCAACTAAAAACCCCCCCACACCCCTCCCCCCCCCCTAACCCTTTTCCCAATGGCCCCAACCCCCCCAAAAGCTTCCGTGCAAATCATTTGTCAAAACCGCAATGTAAACCACCCCCTTAACCCCAAAACCCCAAAAACCGGGGATTGGGGTTTAAAAAAATTCCCCAAAACTTTTTAAAAAACCCCATTTGGCCCTTTTTTGCTTCGGGGTACGGGCCTAACTTCCCCCCCCCATTTCCCTATAACCTTACCAAAAAACTGCCTTTTTAAAGTCCCCCAACTTCAGTTGGCCCCTTTCACTAAGGGAAAATTGAAAATTTAAAAACAAAATTTTTGGCTTTTCAAAAACTAAAAAGCATTGAGGTGCCCAAGAACAGCCTTTTTTGGGCCAAACCCAGAAGCAATGGGCTTTTGGGGGCATGGGGCCCAAATTAATTTTAAACCCTTTAAAAAGCCTTTAAAAAAAAAGCTTTGATTTTAAATTCCTTAAACCCATCAAGGGCTAAAAGGGGGGTTTTTCCCATGACAATTTAAACAGAAAAATTTTTAAATTTGGAAATTTTCCCCCAAATTAATCATGAAGCTAAACACTATTCAAAATTGAAAAAAAAGCTGCACTAAATTTTTTAACCCAATGGTTCGGGTTTTTTTGGAATAACCCCATAAGCAAAAAGGGTGCCCTTTAAAAGGTAACCAGCAAAAAATTGGTCAAAAACCAAACCCTATTTGGGGAAATTTAAGGATTTTTTAAAATCCCCGGGGAAGGAATAATATTAAAACCTTGTAAAAACCCAGCCGGGGGGGCAAACTGGAAGAACCCAGTTGATTTTGAAAGGAAACCCTAAAGAACATCATAAAAAAAAAAATTTTGGGACAATAATTAATTTTAATTTCCTTTAAAAAAAAAAAACATAAAAATCTTAAAATACCTTTTTAAATTTGTAACGTAAAGGGGTTAAGGTTAAAATTTGAAATCATTTTAGGGGCACTTTGGAAATTGGAAACCCATTTATTTTTCCAAATAAAAAGACTTTTCTACATTTATGGGATATAAAAAAATAATTAAGAATAGAGGGTTTTGGCTCCAAACATTTAAACTTTAAAATTTTAAGAAATTTAAAAATTTATGAAAAAAAATTTAATTTTTAATTTTTCCAAAACCAAGGGAAAAACCCTTTTGTGGGTTTTTTTCCCTAGAAACCCAAAGCCTTTAAAAACCTTTTTTAAATTAGTAAAATCTCCCCAAATAAAATTCTTGTGGGGTTGACAAAAATTTATCCAATTTGGCCCCAAAAAACCCAAATTCAACCCAAAAGGGGAAAAAACAAAACCCCCCTTTCCCCAAAACTGGGCCCTTTAACCCCCCCCCCAAAAAAATTTAATTAATAAACCTGAAAATAAAAAAAAATTTTTTTTATTAAAGACCCCCAAAACTACATTTTAAAACCCCCTTCCCCCAAAAATCTTAATTAACCCGAATATTGGCTAGAAATCCCCCATTTTTAATAAAAGGGAAAACCTTGAGTACCGTCTTGAAGAAAACCCTTCCCCAAAACGGGAGGTTTTTTTCCCCAAAATAAAACCCAAAATTCCCCAAATTAAAAACCAAATTAAGTCCAACCCAATTTTAAAACCCTTTTTTTTAAACCAAAAAATTAAAATTTTATTCACGGAAAAAATTTTAAACCCCAAAAATTAGGAGGCCCGGAAACTTTAAATTAAAATCATTTTTTCCAAAAATTTTAATTTTAAAGGCAAAAAGCATCTATCACAAAAAGAAACTGCACAAACGGAAAAAAGAAATTTGCTTTCCACATCGGGTGACCTAAAATATTTTTTCAAGTAAAAAAAGTTTCATATTAAAACCCCCTCATAAAAGGAAATTTGGGTTTAAACACCCTTATAAAATTTTTTACCCAATTTAAAAGGGGTTAAAACTTTCCTGGGGAAGCAGAAACCTTAAATTTTAATTTTTTTGGGAAAAATAAAAAAAAGGGGGGAATTTTAACCCTTATCCCTATGCCCCCCCCCAAAAAACCCCAAAAAGGAAAGGTGAATATTGGGGGGGGCCGGAAAACCCCCAAATAACCCAAAAAACCCCCCAACCCAATTCCCCCCCCGAAAAAACAACCCTTTACTTCTTTCTTAATTGGAAAAATTTTAAATTTTTTTGGGAAAAAAACCCCCCATGGGCAATTAAAAAATAAAACCAGGTTTTGGGTACCCCACCAAATTCCATATTTAAACCCCCCCCAAACCCAATATTTTAAAAACCAAAAACTTATTTTCCCCAAAAAAATAGTATTAAATTTTAAAACTTCAAAAACCCAACTTTAAATACCCCAAACCCAAGCGGGGAAAAAAAAGCCCCCCGGAAAAATTTCAAAATTTTTCCCCAACCAACAAACAAGGGAAAAAAACCTTTATTTTTTTAATGTAGGCCCCTTTAACGTGAAAACAAATCAAAAAAAACCCGAAAACACTTTGTAAAAAATTTTAAAAAATTTAAAAATTTGCCTTTTTAATGTTGAAATAAGTATTTTGTTTACATTAAAAAAACAGAATTTAAAAATTTTTAAAGTAAAAAGGAAACCTTTTCTTTGCAATTACAAGGTTTTGGACTTTTAAAATTTTTTATTTTTTGGACCAAGTTTGCACACACGTAAAGGGATTTTTGCCCCACTTCTCCATACAGATCTTCCCCTTATCATTTGGGGTTTTTGGGTCTGTTCTGGGCTACTTTGATTTTCCCAGCTCCCCCCAAAATTTTTTTAAAATTGGGGTTTAAAGTCAGGAGACTGGCTGGGCCACTTCAGAACCTTAAAAAGCTTCTTAAACAGCTACTGTTTAAATTTCCCGGCTGGGTTTTGAGGTCTTTGGGCATGCGGGAAAAACCCCAAGCCCAACCCACCCCCCTTTTTCCAATTTGCTTTTAACTGACTGTTTGGGGGGGTTTTTAGACAAAATCTTGCGAACAGGGCCCCCAAACCAAGCCCTTTTCAAAATCTTGAATTTTGTCCTTCCCCTTTGCAGAAAAGCCCCCCCAAAGTAGGATTTTCCCACCCCCCGCTTCAAAATTTGGGAGGGTTTTTTTGGGGGTTTTTACTCATTTTTTTTTCTTCCTTCAAACTGGTGAGGGGAGTTGATTTCTAACAAATTTTATTTTGGCTCATCTACCTTTAAAAACCTTCTCCCCCCGCCTCCTCGGGAAATCATCCGATGGCATTAGCGAACTTCAAACAGGAAACTGTATGTGCTGAAGTGAGGGGGGCCCTTTGGCCCCGCAAGGTTTTTAATCCATGAGGGCGCAGTTTGTTACTAATAAAAATTCTTTGAGACTTTTTTTACCACAAAAATTCGGAAAATTGATCAGGTCCTTCCGTGAATTTCTGGGCTCTTTCCCAATTTTTCCCTCTTTTTCTCAGAATCATCCTTACCCCATGGGGCCCCAGATTTTTGCAAACGACCCCACCCCGGGAGGAAAAATTGACATTCTTTTTTTTGGGGTTTCTTCCTTTTTTTTTTTTAATAATTCTTGCTTTCTCACTAAGCTGCTTGGCGATTGACATGTAGCCCATCCCAGCCCTTGTGCGGGTTTAAAATTTTGTCCCGGGTTTTCCCCTTTAGACAGCTCTTTGGTTTTTGGCCAGGGTTTGGAGAGGTTGGAGTGGATTTGTGGGGAAAATTTTGTTTTTTAATACAGGTAAAAAATACAAAATAAATGAAATTTAAAATCCAGGAAAGAGTGCAGAGTAGGGGGCTTCTTAAAAAAAAATTAACAATTCTTTGAAACAAATTTCTTGCTTTTTTGGTGGGTAACCAAATACTTATTTCATGCAATAAAATGCAAATTTCTTTAAAAAATCATTAAATGTGATTTTGGGGGGGGGGGTTAATTTTTTTTTTTTTGTTTTTTTAAATTCAAACTGGTAAGAACTACGGGAAAACGTCGATCTCTGTTTTTTGCAAATAAAGTTTCCGCCCAAAAAAACTATGGGCAAAATGTATAAAGGGGCTTTTCGCACGATTTCTGGCGCCCCTCGCCTCCCCGGCCCCGAATCCCTTGGGACGCGGGGATAAAAGGGTTAGGGCGTAGCTTCACACTTTCAGATGCGCCTGCATGGGGGGGTGTGCAATGGCCGGGTGTGGGTTTTCCCGGGGGGGGACGCGGCGGCTCGAAAATTTCCCGGGGCTTTTTTACTTTTGGGGTCCAAAGTGAGGGCATTGCAGCCTCGGCACTCCGACGGCGACCGGGTTTTTTGGTCTAAAGCTCCGGGGGAGGCGAAGTGAAAGAACGGAACATAAGGGGAAAATAAAGATCGCAAAGAAATTGGGTTGCTCACTCCGTGCCATGAGTTGATCCAAAAAAATTTCGTTTTTAAAAAGGGCGTAAAACTTCTCAAAAAAGGCTAAAACCTCAAAAATAAAAATAATTTTAAAAAAAGCACTTTAAAAAAATCTGAACGGCGCAATTTCGGAATTAGGATATTGGAAATTCCCCGGGAAATACATAATTCAATCTGAAAGCTATTTTCAGGGTTTGGGCAAAAACCACCCAAATCAAATGGGAGCGACATAACCATTAAAAAACCTATGGAAACTATACCAATCAAAATCAAAAGGGGGGACATTCAAAATACGAAAAATCAAAAAAGACTGAAATTGGTTGAACACGGGGGGGCTATCCCCCAATCAAATAGGAGGACAGGGACCCATTATAACCTATGGAAAGTTAAACCCAAATCAAAATCAAAGGCGGACAGTTAAAAATACGAAAAAAGGCGAAAGAGCTGATTTTGAATAGGGGGGTTGGGGCTACCCCGGGCCAATCAGAGCGGGGGGCCTACTTGCCCATTGATCTATGGGGAATCGCGAAAGCAATCTCGGCTCCGCGCCTGCAGCATGGGGATGATTACAAAAATCATTTTTATTAAGTGTAAAAAAAATTATCTGAAAAAACTAAACCTTTTATAAACAAAAATCAATCAAATTCCCAACAACGCGTTTTTCGCCGAACCGGGGCCCACATCGGGAATTTCAATATAGGGAAAAGCCCAATACAGTAATTCAAATTTTTTGCCTTCCATTGGTCGGCATAAACCAGCCAAAAAATAGGGTAGGGGGCGGAAAAAAGGCCCCTTCTAACCCATGGAGGGGTATTGGCCAATCAAATGGAGCACAGGGGCCCATTAAACCTATAGAAATATTTACCAAACATATTCAAAGGGGGACAGTTTAAAAAAACAGAAAAATCAGAAAAAAAGTTTGGTTTGGCTAGCGGGGGGTTGGGGTATCCCCGGGGCCAACAGAGGGAAAACTTTCCCATAATTTTTAGGGGGAAAAAAAAATCAAGCGAGCTCTGTTTTGGGTTTTGGATTCCATATTATAATGGGTCCCTGTCCTCCCTATTCTGATTGGCCGGGGTAGCCAAAACCCCCCTACTCAAAAAATACTCTTTTTTGCCTTTTTTTCTGTATTTTGAACTGTCCCCCCCTTTTATTTTTGATTGGTCAAATTTTTTCATAGGATAATGGGTCCCTGTTCTCCCAAAACGGTTGGGCAAAACTCCTCCAAGGTTAGAAGGGCCCCCGTTTCTCCATTTTGATTTTGGCTGGTTTTTTTGCCCACCAATGAGAACTTAAAAAAAATTGGGGTTTTCTGTATTCCGGAATTCTCTAATTGCAAATTTTCCCATGACGCCCCTCTCGCGACAAATGCTTTAGGGGTTTTTTGATTTATTTTTATGAAGTTTTTAGCTCTTTTACAATAATATTTTACACCTAAAAAAAATGATTTTTTAAATACTCCCTGCCGACGGCGCTGAAAACCCAATTGCATTTCGCCAATCCTCCATGACTACAAGGGGCAAGTATCGCCCCCTGATTGGGTGGGATCCAACCCCCGCTCTCAACAACACTCTTTTTTGTATTTTTACTGTATTTTGAACTTTCCCGCCTTTGCTTTTTATTGCCATATTTTTTATAGATAAAGGGTCCCCGTCCCCATTCTGATTTTCAATACTCCTCCATACTTATAATGGGGCCCTGTGCCCCTATTTCTGATTTCTGGTTTATGTCGACCAATAAAAGACTTAAACAATTTGAATTACTGTATTTCCGCAATTCTCTAATCCAATTCCTATGTACCCCGTCTCGGCGACAAATGCGTTGTTCGGTTTTAAATTGTTTTATTTATAGAAGGTTTAGCTCTTTTTCAGAGAATTTTTACATTTAATAAAAATGTTTTTTTTTTTAATACCCATGCCGCAGGGGCCTTGAGACGAGATTTCATTGCCCCATCTCTATAACTACAAAGGGACAAGTACTCGGCTTGTTGGTGGGATACCCAAACCCCCCGCAGTTCAACCAATCAGCTTTTTATGCATTTTCACTTTTTGAACTGTCCCCCTTTGAATTGTTTGGGGTTCTAACTTCCATATTATAATGGGTCCCTTTTTCTCCTATTCGATTCCAATTCCCAACCCCCCGTTAGCTCACCAATCACTCTTTTCTGCTTTTTTTACTGTATTTTAACTTCCCACCTTTGACTTTGTTGGGTCCAACCTTCTTTATAGGTTTTAATTGGGTCCTTCGCTCCTATTTCTGAGGGCTGGCTTCTGCGACCATGAAATACTTACAAATTTAATTACTGTATTTTCCCGGGAATTTCAAAAATCCAAAAACCCCGATATAGCGCCGGGTTCGGATTTTTGGAAAGTGTTTTTTCATGTTTTCTTTTAGTAGGGTTTTAACTCTTTATCTGATAAAAGTTTGACCCCTTTATAAAGGTTAATTTTTTTATTCTACTCCCACGGACACTTTAAAAGATTTCTCGCTGTTTTTCCCCCTTCTCAATTGGAAAACATGTTAGGCACATTCCCCCCTGCCCTAAGTCCCCACTGCCCCCACACACTCAGGGGCGGCAGACTTTTCCCGCCCCTGTATACGCACTACCTCGGGCAGCGGATCTTAAGCACAGCGCCGCACTGCGCCTAAGTCCCGCACTGCGCCTCACACACTGGCGAGGCGCGGCGGACTTTACATAGTATGTCTGAGCGCGCCCCAGTGCCGACATAAATCAGGCGCAAATTTCGCCGAAAAACTGGCGAAAAGGTGCGCCCCGATGTGGCGAGCTTCATACATGTGGCCCTATGTTCTGTTTTTCTATTGTATTAAATGATTACATCATGCAATAAAGTGCAAATTCATTTTTTTTAAATCATACAATGTGATTTTTCGGAATTATTAAAAATTCTGTCTCTCATAGGTGAATTGTACGTACGATAAAAATTACAGACCTCTCCATTCTTTTTAGGTGGAAAAACGTGCAAAATCACCAGTGTATCAAATACCGTATATACTCGAGTATAAGCCGAGTTTTTCAGCACAAAAAATGTGCTGAAAAATCCGACCTTGGCTTATACTCGAGTCACTGTCGGCGCTCGGGCGCTGCAATGGCCTGGGCGCCGATAGGGATATTTCAGCTATACGTGACTCCTCAGTGAGCGCATATAACTGAAGGCCGAGTACCTGACAGCGTCCGGGCACTGCTGTGGTCCAGGCGCTGTCAGGGATCTCTTCTCCTGTATGCCACTCCTCCGGAGCGCACACAGGAGAAGAGATACCAATGCGGAGCAGAGAACGAGCGCTCCGGCCGAGAGGGAGGAGAGCGCCCGGCAGACGGAGCAGCAGGGATCGAGGTAAGTGGTTGTTAAAACCCTACCTATACCTGCCTATAGCCTGCCTATACCTGCCTATACCCTACCTATAGCCTGCCTAGGGGGACCTATACCTGCCTATAGCCTGCCTAGGGGGACCTATACCTGCCTATAGCCTGCCTAGGGGACCTATACCTGCCTATACCCTGCCTATACCTGCCTATAGCCTGCCTAGGGGGACCTATACCTGCCTATACCCTGCCTATACCTGCCTATATCCTGCCTAGGGGGACCTATACCTGCCTATGAGGACCTATACCTGCCAATAACCTGCCTATGGGGGCAATTACCTGCCTATAACCTGCCTAGGGGGACCTATACCAGCCTATAACCAGCCTATAACGATCTATACCTGCCTATACCCTACCTATGAGGACCTATACCTGCCTAGAACGACCTATACCTGCCTAGAGCCTGCCTATAGCCTGCCTAGGGGGACATATAGCTGCCTATACCAGCCTATGGGGGACATTAAACTACCTATACATGCCTATAACCTGCCTATGGGGGACATTAAACTGTCTATACCAGCCTATATCTGCCTATGGGGGACATTAAACTGCCTATACCTGCCTATGGGGGACATTAAACTGCCAATACCTGCTTATATCTGCCTATGGGGGACATTAAACTGCCTATTTAATTTTATTGGTATCTATTATTATTTTTAAAATTCACCAGTAGCCAGGACCGTCTTTCCCATTGGGCACGGTAGGCACCTGCCCGGGGGCCCCACAGACACAGGGGGCCCGTCCAGACGGCAGCCTGCCCTGCCCACTGAATGAATACAGCCAGCATTATGAGCTTTCCCTGCCTGTCTGTAGCACGATGGTCCCTGCCTGCACTTCACTCATTACAGGGCGAAGTGCCTTCCTATTCAGCCTGCTCCGGCTGTGTGTCGGGTCAAGGAGCAGGGGGGAGGTGACGCACTGACAGCACTGGCCGGAGAGGAGATAAGCATCGCTCAGCAGGCAGCTCTTCATCCTCAGTCCGTGCTGTGCCCCCTTCTGTGTGTCGGGTCAAGGAGCAGGGGGCGCACTGACAGCACAGGCAGGAGAGGAGATAAGCATCGCTCACATCAGGAGAGGAGATAAGCATCACTCACAGCAGGCATCTCCTCACCGTAGGTGCTGTGCCCCCTCCTGTGCATGTGCTCTCCTGTGCAGCAGCTGTTGATATTATCAACACAAGTCTACAAGCAAATCTTCGTGTCCTGACCCCCCCCCTGGAGTGTACAGGTTAGACTCAGTACGTTTGTGTGAGTGTGTGCATATTTGTGTGTAAAGGTGTGTGATGTAGTGAATGAAATGGCGATTTTGTATGGCTGTGTAAAATGCACACTTTGGGCAACATGCTTTGAAATTTGGCGTGTGAATCCCAAAATTTTTCATGAAACCTAAAAATAGGCTAGAATCACCTGATGTATGAAACCTGCTCTACAGCGAGTCAAAAAAATCAGGCGCATTCTAGGGGCTGAGGGCCCATTTCTGGCTCAGGTAAAACCACTTTGAAAGTGCTCTACCTGTTCCAGCAGTAATGTGCCTAGGAATGCCGCACTGAAGCTATAAATTTGTAGCTTTGTACGGTTCTAGTGTGCCCTGCCTCCCGCACGCCCCCCTGAGGTCAGGCACATTACAAAGAGCCAAAGGCACAATGTAATGTACCCCGGAGTGACATGCAGGAGATTTAAAAATGTATGAACGGGGCTGTGCCTGATATTGGGCTGTAAAGACACCAGATATCTGGAGCAGCCCCGTTCATACATGTCGCCCTTTATGCACCAAGGTGCTCTATTTTTAAACCTGCCACAGGCCTGTATCAGGCCCATTACAAAGCACCTGCGCCTGATTTTGGGGGTGCGCTGGAGGCGTCTCACTACAACCGTGCAAAGCTGCACATTTATAGCTTCAGTGCGGCAAATCCAGGCGCATTACAGCTGGAACAGGGAGAGACCTTTACAGGGGCTTTGCCTGAGCCAGAAGTGTCGCTTTGTAGCTAGAAAGCGCTAAATCTATGACCGACAGTAAAACAAGTTCATAGATTCAGACGCATTCCATGCTACAAATGCATGCAAAAAAAAATCATATATGTCACCCTAAATACGCATCAAAAAGGTACCTACCCTCCCCCATTGTTTTAAATTTGAATACATGCCACAGTTCATATTGTGACCTGTGGTACATATTCCCATTGAAAACAATGGGACAATATGGTGCATGTGCTTACAGGCACAAATTTCAATTCAGTGTTGAGTAAAAAAAACAAAAAAAAACATGTTAGGGTTTGTTCACACAACATATTTGCAGGGCATACTTTGGGGCATAATTGCGCTGCAATGTACCCGAAGTACGCCCTGCAAATACATTAATATCATAGCAATAACCCAAAGGGGCCACATAAAACGTCTAAATCTAAAAGTTTCTTTGTGTCCATAACAATACTCAGATTCCCCTTAATTTTCCAGAGCACTATATATAAATGGGAGCTCTGATTTGGTTGTTTTGGGCAACAAGTGAGTTTTAGAATCTATACAGTTTTCATGTGGCCACTAGTGCTCTAATTTCACAGCATATTCCCTGGTGCTTACTGTGGGAAAGTTAAGTTGAAAGTGGGCCTGGCTGGAGTGTTTTGCGAAGTAAGCACTGGCCAGTGCGTGCTTTCAACAGCAGGCATACAGGGCCCTGTAAGGCCTCGTTCACACGGCTTATTTGTTCGCGGATTGGCGCCGTACTCCGCGCCGGATTTTGGCTGCAGTACGGCGCCAATCCGTGGGAGTAATTACGGTAATCCACTGCTCTCATAGAGACAGTGGATTCCGTCGCTCCTCCCCGTTTTGGCGAATCCACCGCGGGGGAGAAAGTGACATGCACATTATTTACGGCGCGTACGCGTCGTAGATAATGACAGTCTATGGGGCCGGGGTGCGGCGCCCCTGCCGCGCTCCGGCCCCGCCCCCGTCCTGCCCCTTATTCACGACGGATTTGCGAGCGCAATCCGGCTCACAAATCCGCCGTGAATAAGCCGTGTGAACACGGCCTAACTGTGTGTGATGCTATACACTGTGTGAACTCGGTCTGTTAATTATTTACCCTGTTTATACTAATGTCCCGCGCCAAACAGCGCCGTTTCCTCGTCAGCAATTCCGTGATTGTAAACAGTTCCGACAAGGAAATGACGCTGGATGTTCCTGTGGGTGGTTTTGTTGGAGGGGGGGCCCAGTGCACAGCTCTGCCCAGGGGCCCATAATGCAGTTAAGACAGCCCTGCCAGTAGCCGCTGCATTTTCTACCCTAGGCTTATACTCGAGTCAATAAGCTTTCCCAGTTTTTGTGGCAAAAGTAGGTGCCTCGGCTTATATTCGAGTATATACGGTACTTATTTTCCCCACTGTATCTTTACATGTCCTCATTGGGGCTACCAGTCATTTTATTTTTATTTTGTTATTTTTTGCTGAAATAGAGGCTTTCCACTACAACGCTCTTCATAACCTCTCCTCCCCATACATCTCTGCCTTAATCACCAGATACCTCCTCTCACATAATCTTCACTCCTCACAGGACCTTTTCTGCTCTCCTCTTGCCAGCTCCTCAGACAACTATCTCCATGCTTGACAAAGACCAATTTTAGTTGAAACTTTGCATGTTGTTTTGAGTGTTATGGAGGAATAAAAGTTTTTTTCTATACTTTTTCACACCCGCTGAGTTCTGGCTTTTAAAAACTTCATGTTTGGATATTTTCATCTCCATGGGTTCGAGGGCTGAAGGCGTAGCATCCGTAAGCAGTTGATTAGGCTGTACTGCTGGAGACTATATACGTTGGAACCATCTCTAAGATTTCTCCAGTGCCTTCCCCCATACTCTTGAACTCATTACCCCAACACAGCAGACTCTCCTTCACTTCCACTAGCTTTAAAAACAGTCTGAGAATTAATCTCTTCAGGACAGCCTATAACCTACAAATAACCGTGCGGCCATCTACATGTCTACCCCTCACCATCTGTTTCTTTCCTCCTTCCTTATAGAGGGTAAGCCTTCGAGGACAGGGTCCTCTGCACCAGTTTTAGCCATTTAGTCTTGCCATTGTGCTTTTTTTTTTACATTTGCTATGTATGTAACCTCCCCCAAATGTACAGCACCCTGGAATTAATGGCGTTTAAAATAAATAATAATTGTTAGACTAACCCCATTGTCAATTAGCTGCTCAAATAGTATCCCTTAGCAATCAGCTGCAATTTCTCTCTGACCATGAACCAGAACTCAGAATTCAGAATTCCATAACATGGAATATGAAAATTTTGTTTTTGAAACTGAATTACCCAGATGATTCACATTTATATAGATTCTATATACCTGAGTTGACTCTGGAGAAGCATCTCTTTTTCTCCTGTTGTAAGTTCCTCGGTTGCAGATATTTCCAAGTGTCATTTTACACTGGTATATGATTAGTGGTTCTGTAGTGCTATAAAACATATAAAAGCACAATGTCAACTACAACAATTGTATATTTTATGAACGCAAATATCTAACTTTTCTTTTTAGTCAGTAGCATGATCTTGTCAATATTAGAAAAGAGCACTTTTATGGCTGTGTCCTTATTTTGTTAGCATTGATTATAATACAAATAATTTGACAAGAAACAGGCTCTCTGTCACTATATTTACATTCCATACTATATTCAGACCCACTAAATGACCTCTTTAGGGTGTTTTTTATGCTATATGTACACTCTGCCATTAAGGTAGGCTAGAAATAAAAAGATAAATCATGTTGCATTCATAGATTACACAGAATCATTCAGGTAAAATGCTGGAATGTTAAAGGGCCACTAAGTCTCAAGTTGCCATAACAAGCTATTGTACAAAGACCAATAGCTTTAGAAGCTAGTAATAACTGCAGACATTTCAGTTAAATAAAAGTAAAAGCAGGAGAGGTAGCTTATTTTGTCCTATTGAAAAACACTGACCTGCTTTTTGACAACTTTTATTACTTTTAACGCATAACAATTATTTTTTGATCTCTTACATAACAAAGTGGTTAATGTTCTCAACTTTTGACAAAATCTAAATACTAATTAATATAAGATAAAACACATATGTGCACATATAAAACACTGTTATTATTAGCAAGCATACAATAACAAGCTTACAATATCAAATCCCTACAGCTGGATAAATGCTAACAGGTGTCAAGAAATGTACTATTCATTTAATGAAATTGTTAGAAAATGAGATGGGGCTCCAGCACCCAATGATTGGAACTGAAACCACAGCATAAGGCCATGTTCACACGGCTTAAAACTGAACGTATTTCAGTCTGTAATTACGCGCTGGAGCGCGCAAATTACAGGCTTAAAACGTCCCAGTCATTACGGTAATCCACAGTTCTCGTCTCCTCTCCCTGCTCGGCGAATACGCCGAGGGGGGAGATAATTGACATGTGAATTACCAGCGGCGTATATGCGCCGCTGGTAATGCAAGTATATGGGCCAGCGAGGTGCCGGATCCCCGCACCCGCCCCCGCTCCCGCCACCGGCCACACGGCGTAATTGCAGGGCATCATTACGTCCCGCAATTAAGCCGTGTGAACCTAGCCTAAAGAGCAATAATTAAATGTTCTTGCAATGGAGTGGCCCCTCTAAACCACTGGACCTCGAAGAAGCTGCTATGCCTGCAACAACTATTGCTACATCTATGATTGGTGCTCCAGTAAAATTAGGTAAAAGGAAGTGTTGCTTCTCTCTTCTACCTGTGATCTCTTATTGAATAGCACTGGTATAGAAGGTTTGTGGCTGGTCCTGTTACAGTGTAGTCAGCTTTATTATGAGGATGAGGATGTTGACTATGCCTGCTGGCTTTGGGGGCAATTACTTTAAAGAGGTTGTCCACTAAAACAAATTACATGAAACTGAGGCCAGGGTGAGCAAAAAAGAAAAGAAAAAAAAACAGCTATCCCCTGCCGCTGCCACTGCAGAGCTTCCCAGCGATCCGCTCCTCTTCACTTCCAGGTTCTTGTCCCAACACTGAGGAGAGGCTCCCACTCCATTCAGTTACAATGGAGCACAAGCCTTTCCTGTGTGCTGGGATGAGAACCCATATGTGTAGAGCAGCGGTTCACCAGGAAGCTCCAGAGTGGTACCAGCAGAGGACAGTTAGGTAAATATCATTTTTTTCCCTTTCTTTTTGCCCACCTGGTCCCAATTTTAAGTAGTTTTTCTATTATTTGACCTTAAAGGGGTGTTCCCACTAAGCTCCCCATTACACTTTATGGGAGTTCCCGCATATATATATATATATATATATATATATATATATATATATATATATATATATATATATATATATATATATATATTCTGAGCTCCCATACAAGTGAAAGGAGAGGACGGCCGCAAGCACCACCCTCCCCATTCTCATGCACAGTCAGCTCATAGCTAGCTAAGAACCGACCTGTGCAATACAATTTGCTTTGTGGGAACACCCCTTAAGTAGCAGAGACATTGAAAACAACTAAACACTAAAAATAAACCAGGAAAGAATCCTAAAAATGTCTTGCAATGGGCAGCATGTAATCTAAGGCTGGACCCTGTGCACATAGGGGAGTTCAGTTCTATCATGATAATATTTGCATATGTACATGCACATCTTTTTGCATGACTTTAAAGCATGGACTGTGCATGGATGCAGGACAACTTATAAGTTAGAATTAGTGCTCCTTTAAGAAGATGCAGAAAAAAAGTATTTAAAAAGCAACACTTTATTAAATATACTGTCAGTAATTATAGGATTGGAAATTGAAAATACTTGAGACCTATTTAATGCACAGTCTCAAAGAATTATTAGTGCAGTCAATACACAAAGAAATACTAACCAATTTCTTCCTTGTAGGAATTTAGATTAAAAGTTTTAGGTACAAGTTTACAAGCAAAAATCTTTTGTATGGATATTTGATGAAGCCCATTAGTTAGAAACCTTTAGTTATCAATAAACTTCAAAGCCATCTTCCCCCAGCTTTACATACAGTGGTTATAAAAATCAGGCTATTCAAAACTATGAAAAGTATAAAACCTTTATTAAGCAGCATTTCGTTTCTAACGTCTTACAAACAAATAAATCATAATTTCATCTGTAAATAGATTATGATATTAATGAACTTTAATTTCAGTGTTCACATTATTCAGTTCTGACATTAATAGCATTCAGTTTATAGCTTCATTGTCAGTAGGTTGGTGAAAGACAGAATATTTAATACTACACAGTCGAGTCATATTATAATATAGCAGAATAACTTTCCTGCACTCCCGTTTATAATGGTGCCCCATGTCAAATAAAGCATCTATAAGAGAAATTCCGTGGCAATCAAACATGTCCATCCTTGGCAGAATTAATTCATATTGAGACCATATTGAGACCATTTTATTTATATTTCAAAAAAGAATTATAAAAGACTCCAGACGCAACATACATGACATTAAATATACAGTGGGGAAAGTAAGTATTTCACATATTGGTGATTTTGTAAATAAGTATTTGATAAAATAGAAAAATAGAATTTAATATGTGGTAAATAAATCTTTGTTTGCAATTACATAGGTCAGATGTTTCTTGTAATTCTGGACCAAGTTTGCACACACTGCAGTAGTGATTCCTCCATATAGATCTTCTCCAGATCTTTCAGATTTCAGCCCTGGCCATGTGTTTCGGATCAGAGTTCAGCTGGAAGACCAACCAACAACCCATCTTCAAAGTTCTTACTGAAGGAAGGAGGTTGTTGGCCATTGTCCTGTAGCTCATTTTAGCATTGTTCAGGTCTATAATTTTGTCCATGGTGTCCTAAGACAGTTTTTTTGGTATTGCCCATGGTGGAGAGGTTGGAGTGTGACTGAGTGTGTGGACAGGTGTCTTTTATGAAGGTAACGAGTTCAAACAGGTGTAATAAATACAGGTAATGAGTGCAGAGCAGGAGGGATTTTTAAAGAAAAACTAACAGGTCTGTGAGAGCCAGAAATCTTTTTGGTAGGTGATCAAATACTTATTTCATGCAATAAAATACAAATTAATTACTTAAAAATCATACAATTTGATTTTCTGGATTTTTTCTTTAGATTCTGCTTCTCACAGTTGAAGTGTACCTATGATAGAAATTATAGACCTTTTTATTCTTTGTAGGTGGAAAAACTTGCATTGTATCAAATACTTATTTTCTCCACTGTTAGATCTTTTTCCATGGAACATCAGAGACGGAATAGCGCTTCCATCATACATAAACCCTTTTTTGCAATATACTTTTCTGCCAAAGTATGCTAGTACATTTCTATTTCTGTTTTGTTATTTTGTGATCTGGCAGCCATTTCTGTATTAATAACCACAGGAAATGCATATTGGTTTCCACCATTGAATTTTTATTTTTTTTAAATAATGATAAAACTAGTATTTTGTATAGATTGTCACATAATAACAATTTTACCATTAGTTTCTGAGTTGTTCACTTAAAGGTCATAACTAATAAACATCAGCTGTACTTTTACTTGTTCATTTTCATAAAATGACTAGAGCAAAAAATATAAAAAATAATAATATCCATTTAAAGAAAAATAATTTCTACTGTTTTAATTGCTAATTTCCAATTGTACATTCTGAGTGAAAATCTCTTTACGTTTATAGCTGTTTATATAATTTCAGTAAAGAGTTGGTAATCCAAACTCTATCCTAAAAAGATGATGATTAATGGAAATACATCCAAAAACTGTTTGACCAGTGTAGACATGATAGTAATTGTACTTTTTTTGTTTGCTTGCTTCTTTATTAAGATGAAAATCATACAGAAAATCTTACAGTTATTCACTCCCTAAAACCGAATATGTGTGAAACCTATACTTACTAGGCAGCTACTTATAATATACCAGAGACAGTCCAGGAAAACAAAGATATTGTCCATCATTCAAAAAATTCAAATAAAACTTAATCTTTACTATAAAAAGTAAAAACAAGGAAACACAGCATATCTTAAGAAAAAGATTTTTTTTAAAAAAAAGTTGCGAAGCTGTAAAAAGCTAACACCATTGATATTTTCCATACAATATGTCCTATTTTATTTCCATAGATATCTTTATTTGTTTTTTTGGTTAATTACAAGTTATTGACCCACTGGCTTGGAGCTGTTTGCCCTGTGCATCTATTAATTTATTATTCCTGGTTGTATGTCAAACTACACTGAGGATATGGGTGAGCTGGAAAATGTTTTTCTTTACTTTTCTATTACTAGGCAGCTCCCTCGAAACAAGCCTCATCATGCTGTTAACATTTTGAAATCATGAGACCAAGACAACATCTTACAATTGATCAACAGTACCTCGCCATTCTGAGACTTCAAGCAGGATGTTCTCAGACAGAGGTGCCCACTGAGTTTAGAGTGTCCCAGAGTGTCATCAGCGGGTTGCAACAGAGATGCATCACACACTGATGACCGACTGCTTCATTGTAAACAATGCCCATGCAGAACCGGATGATGAATGCCACACAACTACAGGCACGTTTAAGGGAGCTGAGAGGCAACCAAGTGTCAGATCAGACCATTTGGAACCATTTACATCTAAGTGCTAGACATGATGATTAATTAAGGCTTCTTTTAACCCTTTAATCCCTCCAAAGGAAAAAAATATGACTCTTCATTTTTTTCCTCATCTTCCAAAAGCCATAACGTTTTTATTTTTCCACCTACATAGACATATGAGGGCTTTTATTTTGCGGGACAAATTGTACTTTCTAAAGGCATGTTCACACGGCTTAAAATGGGCCGTATTTCGGTCCGTAATTACGCGCCGAAGTGCGCCAATTACGGGCCGAAAACGGCCCATTCATTACGGTAATTCACAGTTCTCATAGAGAACTATGGATTACGTCTCCTGACGCGCCGCTAGTAATGATAGTCTATGGGCCGGCGAAGTGCCGGCCCCCTGCTCAGTCCCCCGCTCCCGCCCCGCCCCCGGTCACACGGCGTAATTGCGGGGCGTAATTACATCCAGCAATTAAGCCGTGTGAACATAGCCTAAGAGTGACATTTGTTGTACCATAGAATATACTGGGAAACCGCAAAAAAAAGTCTAAGTGGGGCAAAATGTGAAAAAAATGTACTTGCGCCATGTTTGTGGGAGTTTTTTTTATGGAGTTTATTCTTCAGTAAAAATGATGTGTTCTCTGTATTCTACAGTTTGATATGCATCAACGGTTTCCATTATGTTTTGGTGGTGTAAAAAATTCCAAACATTTTCTATTTTTGAAATTTGCGCCGCGGCGCCATTTTGTGTGACCAATAACTTTTTTGTACTAACACCTACGGATGTCAGTGAGGGTGAATTTTTTGCGGGCTGAAGTGCACTTTTTATTGCTAGCAGTTTGGAATGCATGCGACTTTTTTGATCACTTTTATTAAAATTTTTACATGAAATGACCCAAAAAACTAAATTTTGATGTTTGGAATTTGTTTTCTTCTACGGTGTTCAGCATACGGGATAAGTGATGTTATATTTTAATAGATCAGATTTTTTCGGACGCGGCAATACCAAATATGTGTAATTTTTTATTAATTTTCTTTTATTTGTAAAATGGCGAAAGGGTGATGATTTGAACTTTTAATGTTTTTTTATACTTTAAAACTTTTTTTTTTTACTTTAACTTTGAGTCCTCCTAGGGCGCTTCACCACTAAGGAGCGTGATCATTTATACAGCCTAATGCATTGTATAGACAATGCATTACTGTGTACCAAGGTGGTGGTTTCCTCACTTCCTGCCTGGGGCCGGAAGTAGGGCAAACAAAAACATGGCAGCAATGTAAGCCTTCACAAGGCTTCCCGCTGCCATGTTCAGCCATCGGATCTAATTAAAAAAAAAAAAATCAGCTATGTGTTACTGAATGGTGGTGTTTATTCTGCCTTTGATTATGACTAATCAATGCTGGCTTTATTTGTGTACTTTTAATATTTAGATTTCATATTATTATATAGTATATTTGAAATATTGGAGATATTATATGTGCTTATTAAGCTAGGTATAATTTTAGCAGCCCCCTTAGAACCTACTTGAATTTTTTTGGGGAATTGTCAAAAAAACCTTGTTTTTTAAACATTTGATCCCCCCTATGGCCCATGTTTTTTTTAAATTTTACCTTGAAAAAAGCATCTATTTTTATTTTAAATGACCCTATTAAAAACCCCTCATAATAATATGGATGAAAAACAGCATTTGTCTCTTCATTGCTCAGTAAAAATAGTTTCCTCCCACACGCATTGAATTTGGTAAATGTTTTTGGAAAAGAGAAAAACCCTTTTTTTCCCTAAAAAATCGTTTGGGGAAAAGGGTTGAGCTAATAGTTGGTAAAAGGGCTCCTTGGAGTTTTTTTTCCCCCTGTTTTTTGTAAAGCTACATAAAAACGGGGGAAAAGGGGGCTTTTTATGTCTCTTTGCATAAGTGAACAAAACAGCAGAAGTGATGGGGATTTAAAAGAGGAAACAAGTAGATTACACGGTGTCAAGGGAATGAAAAGTTGAGTAATGGTACAATAAAAAAAGGGGTTTAAACGCCCAAAAATGACAAACACAACCCCAATTTTTGACATGTTTTTCAGGGGGAATGAAAACAGCAATATAAGAAATGGTTTTCTATTACTCTATTTAATATCAGTCACCATTATTATAATAGTGTTTTCTTTCAATGGTTCTGATCTGAATAGATCACCTTTTTCTATTGTCACAAAGATTACAGGTTATTGTTCTTTTTTTGTGGGGAATGAAGAGAATTTTTGGCATTTTTTTTTCTTTTTTTTCTACATAGTTTCAAAGTTTGTAAGGCCGAAAAAAGACGAGACGTCCACCCAAATTTTTCACCGGTTGTCCCAAAAGGGGGTTGGGGGAAAAAAATTTCCAGGGGGAAGGAAAAAAAAACCCAATGGGGTTTTGAAGCCAATTGCCCTTTCTTTTTTTGGGGGAAAAAAATTCCCTTTCCCCGACTGCAATCGGGAATCGGAAAAAAAATCCCGGGATCAATGCCCCCTCTCCGAATCCTGGGACATAAACTTGTTATATTATTACGCATCAGAAATGCACCCCAAACCCCTTTTTTAAAACTCTGTTATTGAATTCCCAGGGGCCCAAGTTCATCTGGCAGAGAGTTCCACAGTTCATTTGCTTTTTAAAGTAAAAACCCCCTTTTAGGGGGTTTTGTGTAAAAAATTTCGTTCCTAAAGGGAACCTAGGGATCCCCCCTTTGTTCTAGTTTAAGTCCTGGGTATAAATAAATTTTTGGGGAGAGATCTTTATTGACCTTTGATGAAATTTTTAAACTATTTTATTTTTGCCCCCCCAAAAGTTCTTTTCTCTAAAAATAAAAAACCCTAACTTGTTTTAATCTTTCGGGGTTTATTGTAGTCCCCCCAAAAGTCCTTTTATTATTTTTTTTGGGCCCCCTTTGTACCCTTTTCCCAAGCTCTACAATGTCTTTCCTGTCCCAGGGGTCCCAAAAAAAATTTAAAACCAATATTCCTTGTGGGGAAAATAACCAGGGGACTTGTATAATGGGGGGAAAATGTTCTTCATGTGCCTCTATACCCCTTTTAAAACACCCCATTTTTCCTATTTGCCTTGGCAGTGCGGGTCTGACACTGGCTGTACTTTTAAATTTTTACGGGTCCCCCCAGGGGTTTCCCCAAGTATTTCCCTCCATGTCATTTTTAAACCCCACCCCTTTTTCCCAATTTTAAAATGTGGGTTCTTTTTAATGGATTTTTCTCCCCAAGTGCAAAACCCTTCCCATTTATCTGTTTTAAAAACCCTAATCTCCCATTTCCCCCTGCCCGGGCCCTTAAAATTATCCCGACCCCTTTTGAAATAAACATTATCCTCTATTGTGTTGATTACTTTACGAGTTTTGTTTTGTCTCCCAAAGTGATATTTATTGGGGAAATTTCCCTGTGTAAGATGTTAATAAAAATTTTGGGAAGAGGATGGGGGCCCATTACTGACCCTTGTGGTTCCCCCTTTAGAAACCGTAACCCCAGTCTGGGATGAAACCCTTTAATTAACCCCCCTTTGTTTTTTATCAGTTAGCCCGTTGCCCCCCCATTGCACAAAACTTTCCCCCCGTCTAAGCATTCTATTTTTTTTTACCAACCTTTTATGTGGCACCGTATCAAATGCTTTAGAAAAATCTAATATATTACATCCCGTGCCTTCCCCGAACAGTCAATGACTTTCTCATAGAAGCGATGAGATTGTCTGACCCGGAACCCCCTTTCCCTTATAAAACCCCTTTGGAACGGCGTAATAAAATTTATTTACAGTGGAATCCGGGGTAGGATTCTGAGAAAACCCTTTAAACATTTTCCCCCAACAAAAGGGTTAAACTTAGGGGGGCCCATAGGGTTTTCCGGGGTCACTTTTTGAAACCCCTTTTTTTTTTTGGCCCCCACATTTGCTATTCGCCCAAACCTTTGGGCATACCCCCTTTTTTGACAGTCCATAAATTTCAAGAAAAGGGGGGGATCTTTTGGGCTTTAAATTAATCCCTTAGGGAAAAGTGGTTGTATGCCATTGGGGGCCCGGGGATTTGTCTATTTTAATTTTTTTAAACGGGGGCTGCACTTCTTTTTTGGGTTAGAAAAAGAAACTTTTTTAAAATTGGAGTTTTCCTCATTCCCCCAGTTCAAAAGGAAAATCATCCCCCTTTGGTAAAAAATTTCAGTGGAGAAAAAAGGTTTAAAAAAGGTTTGCTTTCTTTTCATCGCCCTCTACTGTCTCTCCTCAGTATTTTCAAAGGGCCAAAAATTTTCTGTTTTAATCTTTTTAAATATTTATATAGTTAAAAAAAAAATAAAATTTTTGGGGGTTGGGTTACTTTATTAGCGATGGTCCCTTTCCCTCTCCGCTTTGCTTTTCCCTTTTTCTTTATTTTACAACCCTTTTTTTTTTTCCCTATAGCTTTTTTAGTGCCTTTCACTCCCTCTGGGTTTTTTTTTGGGGAAACGCTTTCTTTTTTTTTTGCCTCTTTTAAAAACCCTGTTGTCCCAAAATTGGGTTTTTCCCGTTTCTAAATTTTTTTTTCCCTAAAGGTTTTGTACCTTCCCCACAGTGGTTTGCCTAGGGTGTTTTTTAAAAAACTCCCATTTATTTTTTTGTTCTTGCCATATTTAAAAAACATTGTCCCAGTTAATTTCGGTTTTTTTGGGCCCCCCCTAAGCGAATAAAATTAGCCTTCCCAAAATTCAGTGTTTTTGTGGTTCCCTTTACAAAAACCCTTTTTTAAGGGGTAAACGGAAAAATTTTTTTTTTTATGGTCACTTTTTTTCCCAGGTGCCCCTCCCAACCCGGGAACCTTTTTTTTACTTTTGTCAGGTCTATTAGTCAATATTAAGTCTAAAAGGGCCTTTTTTAGTCGGTTCTTGCCCCCATTTGGGAAAAGGGGAAATTTTCTTTTTTATTGAAAAAAACCTTTTTTTCCTTTTTGAGAAAACCCGGTTTCAAAATTCCCAAAATTTATGTTGGATAGTTAAAAATCGCCCTTTAAAAATTTAACCCCATTCTGATTACCGCCTCCAAAAAAATTTTCCGGGGGGGTCATCTTTTCCTGGGTTTGTTTTATTTGGGGGGGTTTAGAACCCCCATTAGAATTTTTTTTGTTACCCCCAAAAGTATATTTTTCCCCTAATGATTCCACATGTTCATTACCTTACCTATTTTCTTCCCGCTGTTTGGCCCTTAAAACCCCCGGATTTTAAAAGAGGACCCGACGCCTCCCCCTTCCGGTCTTTTAAAATCCCCTTTTAAAATAGTCTGTAAAAACCCCGTAAATTTAAAACCCCCCAGTCGTTTGCTCTCATCCAGCCCTGTTTTCCCGTTTTTCCCACTATGTCATATTTTTTCCCCAGCAAATTTGAATTCTAAATTCATTTATTTTGTTGGTCAGAATCCTGGATTGGGGCGCATGCAATTTAGAGTTTTTTTTAGTTTTTATTCCTTTTCTCCCTGTTTTTTTTAAAAATATTTTAACCCCCCCCCCCTCCACTCCCCCCCCTGTTTTATTCCCTAATTCCCCGCTTCTATTTTTTCATATCTTGGAAAGCTTTCTTTGTAAATTTTCCCTCCCCCCCCCCGTCCCTAGTTTTTAAAAATTCCCCCAAAATTCCCGGCTATTTTTTCCCCAACAGCTGCACCCTCCCCCTTTTTAAATGTAGCCCCTTCCCAGCATAGAGGGCCTGTAGCCCAAAACAGAAGTAGCCCAGTTCTCCAAAAACCTAAACCCCCTTTCCTACACCCCAAATTTTTTTGGCCCCCTTATTTCCCCCCTCTCTAATTTTCCCCCTGCCTTTCTGGTGTGGCCCCCTGGAACAGGTAATATTTCTGAAAAAAATTTTCCCCGGAGGTCCTTGGGCCCCCGACTTTTGGCCTTTAAATCCCTGGGAAATTTATTTTTTTTTGGGCACCCACCTTCCTTAACTTTGGCATTGGTGCCAATGTTTCACCAGGGCAGTGGATTTTTCACCAATCCCCCCCAGAATCGCAGCCCGTCCGCGTTTTGTCGAAAACCCCGGGGCCCCCGGTAAACAACACACTGTTCGGGCGATCCCGGTCTTTGGGGGCCCGATTGCCCCCGTCTGTGCCCCTAATAAAAGGGTTAAAAATTTATAATAAATTTTTTTATCAGTTTTAAAATAAAAGTGTAACTTTATTATAGAGGTCATTATGATTGCAACTATATCATCTTTTATGTGTTTATTTCTTAGAAAAAATGTCAAAATAAAACAATTTTTCCTGGAAATTTTTTTTTATTTCATTAACCTTTGTTTTTTTAGAGCCACAGAGGACTGCAAAATACTTACTAAATTGCTTATAAAAATGATTTGATGAACCGCCGCACAAATTACTGTCACTGAAAAACTGACAGGCAATGTGTTAGCCCGGAAAAAAGAAGGGGTGTGTTAAATGCAGGGGTGCCATTGAGCAGTGGGCGTACTCCTGTCGGGGGACCCTAATCAAAAAGGGGCCCTGTATGTTAAAAAAAGGCACTAATAAAGGGGGGGACTTGGGTGTTGGAGCCCTGGAAACGGTTAATAAAGACGATGGGAGCCCTCGCTTAATGTACATGCACAGCTTCTGCGCCTGCACAATCACAATAATGTAGCTGTAAATGTATTACCTCTAGTAGACTGGTTACATTGCACCAAACACTCATCTTTAAATATTAGTTCTCTACGTTTATTCAGCCTATGTATGTTGCCATCCCGTCCGCAGCTGGGAAACAGCTTTCAAACAAGAATATTGCACCTCCCTGATCTCAGCATTACACAATGACCCAAACAACGGTGTGATACTTTTCAATCCCTCCTCAGGTTTAAAGCTCAGGCCCCACTCAATGACCTCTGGACTGGAGACCTAGCCACCAAAGAGAAAATCAAAAATATAGATTTTTTTATATTTCCAGCTACATCTCTCACCTAACAACAATCTTTTAACCTTTCCTCTTTCCACTGGGGTCCTTTTAAATTTCCCTTAAAAAACGCCAAACCGACCCCCTTTACTAAAAACTTTTTTCTCGACCACCGCGCTGTAACTACCGACCATCTCTAAATTTACTCTTCAGCTCTCCTTTTGGGTTTTCATGCACCTCTCTGACCAACCCTTTAGGTTTTCATTGAGGTTTTTTCTTTTTCCTCTTTTTTTCTGTTTGGGGTTCCTTTGGAAATCAGTTTAGTTCCTGTCCTTTTCAGTCTACACAGCCCCCCACTGGAAAGCCCTCAGCAGATTTTGGGTTTCAGTACATGTTCGCTGGTGACATCAATTATACACCCCTCCCCAGACATCCTCCTGACGCTGTGAATTTTTATCCCCTTTTATCTCAAATAAAACCCCACTTTAAAAATAAATTTTGTCTTCTGCCCTCTACAATCAACCCTACCCGCTCTCTTGTTTTTACGTGTGGGACTACCATAATTAGGCAGCAGGCCCGCGTCTTGGGGTTATACTAGATTTGGATCTGTCCTTTACCCCCTATATTCAAAACCCCCGCCTGCTCTTGTCATCTGCACCTCAAGAACTCTCCAGAATCCGTCCTTTCTACTTGAGAACAAAATTCTTATTGTCTCCCTTTTACTTTTTAGTCTTTACTACTGTAATTCTTCCCCTTTTCGGGCTCCATTTCTGTAAGATCACCCCTCTTAACAGGTCATCTTTCTTTCCCGCCATATAGGGTCTCTATCTGTGTCGTCAATGAACTGTTTGCCCATTCTGACAGGATAACAAAAAAAAATTTATATCCACTCATTAGCTTCCACAGTGCTGCCCTCTACATTTCTCTCTCATATCGTCTCCCGCCTACCCGGTCTCTCGATCTGCGATGTTTTATATTAAATCATCTTATTGAACCTCCCATGTTGTTCCAAGACTTTGATGTGCTGCATCAGTTCTCTGAAGCATGCCCCTGTACAATTAGGGTAAACTCTTTACCTATAGTTTTTAAACTGCCGTGAAAAAACACCATCTTAGGCAAGCCTACCAAGATCCCTAATTGCAACCCCCCACTTTCTGTCACACACTCGTCTGACACTCCATGCATTTGGGCACTTACAGGTTTTTCATCTGAAAAAAGATAGTTTGGGCAGCAGATTCATCCCCTTTTATGTAAACTACCCTTATTCTGAAACATGGCGGGGCATTGCGTAATCCAAGCCCTTCTTGTCTTTCGACCTTATAGTTGTAAGCTCTTGCGACAGGGCCCCTTATATTTTGTGTTATCTGATAGTAGCTTTTTACTATAAATATCTTTTTTTTTTGTCTTATTTATACCACCTAAATTGAAAAAGTGCTGCAGAATATGTTGGTGTATATAAAAAAAGTTTTATTATTAAGCGGGTTCAAAAGGTCTTTCCGGCGTAATTGTGGAATATTTTGCTTCAATTACGCCGGTGTTGGGAGGGGGGCGGGGGGGGGGGGGGTCGGCAGCCCCCCGGCCCATAGAATTCTTTATTCACAGCCCGTATACCCCATGAAAAATTGAAGCCCCTTATCTCCCCCCCCTCCCCTTCCCCTTCCCCCGGCGTATTGGTAAAGGGGGGAAAGGAGAGTAATCCATAGTTTTTTAGGGGAATGTGGATTACCGTAATGACTGGGGGATTTCCAGCCCCTAATCGCTTGCTAGGGCAAAAATTTACGGGCTGAAAAACGTCCCAAAAAAAGCCGTGTGAAATAGTCTTATTGTTTTTTATAACAGCATTTTCTGTTTGAAGACTTTTTTTATTTGTCCTAAAAAAACTACAAACCTCAGGATCCTTTGCTTTGCTTTGTGGGATACCCATTCCCCCTAGTTTAAAGCCTTTGCAGGGGAGAAAAGGGGTTTTTTTCAGAGGCTTTCCTTTGGAAAAAAAAAACTGATCTCCACAAAAGCTCTTTAGTATGTTGATATAAAGAACAGCTGAGCTTCCTTTCATCAAGAATTTCTGTAAACTGCAGAAGTTACAAAAATTTAATTAAAAATATTTTTGATGTTCCACAATGTACTCGAAATCAATGGAAAGGTGAAAACCACCACTCTGTTAAAAAAGAGAGAGGTTTCAAGCCCCATTCTTAAAATAGTGAGGGCCCAGGATGGGAACGAGCATATCACTTTAATGGCACCCTTGATATGCCATCAATGTTTAGGTGAGAATACCCCTTTTACTTCTTATTTCACAAAGTCAGCGCCAAAGCAATTCCCTCAACACTACAGGTTATTTTTTGACAAACTAATTTTGTGACGCTGGCAAATAAATGAATGTCCATTTGATACATAAATACTAGAGCCACCAGGCGGAACCACTTTTTCCTGGGTGGTCCTCTCTCAAGCTCATAGGAGTGAGATTCTGAAGCTCAAAAAGGAAGCATAGGGCTGAAGATGCTTTTCGAAACAATCCCTTTAGCTTTCTTTCTTTTTTGGGCAAGGGGTTTTTCAATCACAGAAAACCTTTTATAGTGATCTAAGATTGGAGGATGTACGAAGCGGGCGCCCCCTTTTCGGTATGATTTGAGGAAAAAAACTGAAGTGGCCCTGTTTTTAGATTTTAAACAGTAATACACCCAAAATTTGGGGCAATCTTTGGGCAGACCCAATACTTTTAAAAGTGGCAAGTTTGGGGGGATGTCACGCTAGAATTGTAAAATTTTCAGGTGGAAAAAATTTCCACGGCCAAAATTTGGCAATGCTGTCATCCCCAAAACCATCCAATTCAAAATGGTATGTCTGACCAAATTTTTTCGTAGAACAGGACACTATAAAGTGCGTGAAACTTTCTGCAACTGGTACCTTTACCTTCTCTAAAGCATTTAAAAATATATGTCGGGTCCCGGTTTCATACACATCCTAGGTGTCTAAAAAGCAAAAAAAGGGAGGAACTACAGAGGCATCCCAAAAAGCAGCCCTCCCCGCTGTTGGGAAACTACAAACCCTTTATTTCCCCTTTAGATTATATAAATTTAGATGGGAGTTGTAGTTTCCAAAAAGTGGGGGGCCCCAGTTTGAGGTTTCCTGAACTACAGTAATCTGAAACCGTTTAGGAAGAAATTTAATTTCTATTTTTCCCCGTCTAAGTTGCAAAACTGTATTTGAATATTTAAAATCAAGTACTTACTACATAAATTTGTCATAGAACTAAATCAAAAGATTTATGTTTAACAACTCTCATTGAGTATTTTATGTTAAAAAATGGGAGCGTGCAAAACAATTATAGAAATTTTTTTTGGATAGTTTATTACGATGTGGTTATAAACTTCTTGGGAAACTTAGTTTGAGGTATTTTAGATCACATGTGACTAAAACAATTATTAAAGCTTTTAAGAAAAAAGAGTTGCTGAGTTGGGATGCAACAAAAATACAGAGACAAAAATTTAGTGGCATAGACCAAATAATAATTGTTTTCCCCACAGCAAAACTAAATTTGTTAAAAAACAAGTAAATAAATTGAAAAAATTATACTTGGTTTAACTTTCTTTAAATAAAAAAAAGGGGTAATCACAAGAGGTGATAAAATTTTAAATTTGGGAAATTAAAAACGAGCCCAAACAAAAAATACTATAGGAAAAAGTACATTTTTATTAACATATATAAACTTTCAAAATCTTTTTCTCGGAATAAGGACACCAGAAGAAAATTGAAAATGGCTCTTTAAATAACCCTAAGCAAATATTTATGTACAAAAAAGCAGGAAGGCAATGCTCTAAAAACTAACTAAAAAAAATATCCCTTTCCTTACACAAATTTTTGGGTGTCATGTCTACCCGGGGTACATAGGGAAATGTAGAAGGGGCTGTGCCCGTTTTCTGAGTCTTTGAGCCAAAAAAAAATATATGGACACGCACTCCAAAATTTGGGGCCAATAGGTCCCCTTTGTATGCTCCAAAGCACTTTTTAAGCGCCCAAAAATTAAGGGGGTTTTGGGGGCGTCGCACCACATTCATAGAATAGACATTTTTATTCCTTTATCCCTATAATGACGATTGGTTTCCATAGGAGCCAAAGCCTTAGGCTGGCTCCCGTACTGCCCTTTAAAAAACCTAATTACATAGCCAGGTTGAAATTTGGTCAATCGTCATCCCCCCCTATGGTCTTTGTACCCTAGGGGGGACTAAGTATTAAATTTTTTTTAGAAAATAAAATATTAAAAAATTCAAATCCAAATTTCCCCTTTTTCCATCTTACAAAAAAAATAAATAAATAATAAAAAAAAAAAATTTAAAAATTACAAATAATTTTGGATCGGGCCCAAATTTATAAAATAGAATCTATTTAAAAAAAAAAACATTGGGTTTATCCCTTTTTGAATTCCGTAGAAGAAAAAAATTCCAAAAAACCAAAAAATTGGGTTTTTTGGTCATTTCACATTTTCAAAATTATTAGAATAAAAGTGATCAAAAAATTTCATTCCGGGGGGCGTGGCTAAAACCCTGCAAAAAGTTGGGAAGGGTGGGATGTCCTGAGCTCCGTGCAAGGAAACCAGCCTTTCTTCCACAAAGAGCAGCCAGGGAAAGGGGCAAAAAAGATTAAAAAAAGGGGTTTCCCCCACTTCTGGGACTCTTCCTGCTTCCTCGGAAATGCTTTTTTTCCCAAATTCTTCGCCCCCTTTTCAGGGCTTTGCGGAGGATGGGGGAGTTTTTTGCGCGCGGGCCCGGAAACCCCAGGCGGCCCATCTTACCCGGCTGTGACGGCCCCCCCCCCCGGGAGGTGAAGGCTCTGTGCTGTGGCCATTTACCTGTCCCCGGGGGAAACGCCGCTGCTCCCCAGCCCTAGCGGGCCCGACGCCTGTTTCCCCGGGAAGGGAAAAAAGACGCCCAAGTTCCCCGCCCCCGTGACCCCCCGGACCGCGGAGACGCGGGGGCACGGGGACCGACAGTGTGATTCCCCCCGCATGGGGGGAGCCGGGAGGGGAAAAATGGGCCCGGCCCCAAAAGGAGACGGGGCGAAACAGGTCAGTCAGAGGCGGGGGGGCTGCGGTCATGGGGAAAAAGAGGGCCCCTAATTAAAAAATTTGGCGGCACCGCCTGTTTTATTTTTAAAAAGGGGGTCAGCCCTCCCCGGGACTTCTCCCCACCACTGTCCCCTCAGGCCCGGAGCTTTCCCCGACCCCCAAACCTCAGGGGCCTGGGCGACAGAGGCTCTATCACCCTCAAGTATAGCCCCTTCCCCAATGTCAATGGAGGGAAAAGAGGTCTTTCGGGGGCCAAACCCCCCGACAGAGAGGGCTCAGCTCCCGGGCCCCGGGGGGCTGCGGGGGCCCTTTCCCAAACGGGGGTGCACCAGCCCCCGTAGGCTCAATTAAACCAAAAGGGACACATTTCCCTTTTAAAAACTGGATGAAAATGAGGGGCAAACTCCTATGAAACCTCCCAGACCCCCCAAAATGTTCTTCAAAGGGGGCGCAACCCCCAGGGGGCCTCAGGGTTTCCCGGCCAATTTAGACACCCAAGCCTTTAAAACGATTTAAAAGGAAACCAAATTTTTTGTCTCCCAAACGGGCGGAGACGGGATGGGGGTTGACATGACTTGGGGTTGTGGCGGGCCCCCTGAAAAGGAACCGCGGGGGTTTTCCTGAAACTCTGAAAG